>JARYGA010050129.1:0-24488 GCA_030545235.1 Helianthus tuberosus | reverse complement strand
GCCACACCATATTAAGGTAGACTTGCTTGACGAATATGCAACTCATGTAGTAGAAAGCCTAACATCGATACAACCAGCCACTTAAAATTAAAATAGGCTTGTATAGTGACACTAGAATATCTATGAATCATCCATCTATGTGTAATGTTACCCTTAAGGTACTTAAGAATTCACTTAAGAAGTGATGCTAAGTAGGTCTCTAAAATAACTTTTAAACCTTATAGAATACGTATGCAAACTCTAGACAAGTAAGGATAAGATACTCTAAATCATTAGTAGTACTCTATTAAACTACGAGAGGCATACTAGAGTAGTAAGAGAGGTGATGTCTATGTAAAATCAAAGTATATAATGGATGAATTTCACCAAGACCATTTGTCGTAAAAGACATGTAAGTATTGATCCTGAGAAAGATGTAGAGTATCAATGGAGAAAGTAGCATGTACCCCTAATAAATAATTTTACTAAGTTGAGTTCTTGAGCGCAAACTACAAATGTAAGAAACCGTCAATATATGTCACAAAAGTCTAAAAACGCTTGGTTATAAGGATATAATCAACATATTCTACTACATAACAAATTATGGAATCCAATAATACACAAAAGTGTTGAACCCTAAAAAGAGCTGATCAAGCCAAAATCAAATGATTGATTAATATCAGTTGTTCCTCACCTTAAATAAAGATTCAAGTGAAGGAAATAAAAAAACTAGTCTCCTAATGAAACGGCTAATGAAGACCAAAGAACTGTCCAAAAAAACTATCGTTGAAGACAAAGGCAAAGCACTGCCATAAGGAACTTCTTTTAAGAAACATCTATGATTTTAGATTAAAATTGTTTATTAGGAAAATCGTTTTAGCCATATGTAACAATCTTTATATCTATCAATTCTTTGTGTTGATTCACCCTATTTATTCCATTGCATATCTTTGATGAAGTTGTTCTTACTGTGTCATTGATCAAACACAACCCTCAAATCCTAACACAAAAGGAAAGTACTCTAAACACAATGAGTGCAGCTAAAATGTGATGAGAATAGTGTATATCTCAAAGAAACAAGCTCAAGAGGTCTGCTTGAGGCCATATGGTGCTTTCTACAACAAGCGAACATGATGTGGTTAACTAAGTCACTATACAGAAATACAAAGTATAGATGTGCCTAATATTTCAACCCTTCACATTTGGTAAAACAATCCTCTGAGTGGTTGTTTTGACAACGTAGCTGAGTGCCTAAATGTAGCTAATCCATGTGTCTCATGAAAGCCCTTAACAACTAGCGATGTTTTATATATACCAATGAACTCACTAGGAGGTCTCTGAATCCTACAATTCCAGTAGCATTGTTGGAATGAGTGGGACTCAGTACCAATCTCATGTACGGTTAGAGTGGAGAGAAGTAATCTTTGCAATCATAGCATCTTAATATATTGGCCATTTTTTAGCTTCAAAAGGTAGTTGGCTTATTGTAAGAATGGAAGATGTATGAAGAATGTGATTTGGAAAGTGGCTCGAAGGTAGTGGTGGTGTCGATGAGGAGTTTGAGTTGGAAATATGTGAATTGAGGGGAAATAACTGGCATAGGGGAGGAATAAATAAAGAATAATCAAAACTTAGAGCAAATTTTTAAGAAATAACAATAAAGTAGAAAATATGATAAACTATAATATAAAAATACATTATAATATTTACTAAAAAAATAAATAAAAATGCATGATAATAACTAAAAAAATATGGGGCTTAAAAGGTCTTGTAATGTGTTATTGATTTATTTTAGGTTACATAAAGTCACACAAGGCTATAGAAAGTCATTTTGATGTTAAAGGTACGATTATTAGGACATTGATGACCTTAATGGACCATGGTATATGTTACCGAGTTGTTTCAGGTTACACCAAGGTTATAACAAGCATTTTGTCGCATTTTGTAGTTAAAGACATGTATATGATAACAAGTACATTAATTGTTCTTAAATGTGTTAGTGGGTTATTTTAGGTTTTGTGTCACATAAAATCATAGAAAAGTCATTTTGATGATAAATTACATGTTTATAAATGTTAGTATACTATTATGCAATCTGGTGATTTATTATTGATTTGGTGTAGGTTTTACAATGTCACACCCTCAAATTCTACTTGCAAGGTTGTCACACCCCGATATTTCCACATATTACCGGTGGGCCCGGTGGAGAGTATCGTGACGTAGTTGATATAATCATAGTCAATATACACAATTTATAGCACAACGGAAGGCTTGGTAGATAAATACTATTACAAACCATAGTGTCCGATTGTCCAAATAAAAGAATATACAGACTGGTTGTAATAGAGATCCACAGGCGGATCATAAAAACAAATACAAGTAACTGAAATAACAGACTTCAGGCATCTAAAGATTTGCAAGATCCTCTTATTTGACACCAAGTAGCTCCAGCCTAATTTCGAGAGGTACCTGTCACTTAGTCTTTGGAAAATACGTCAGTTTTCACTGGTAAATACAATTAACCGACTCATTTGAAAAGAGTTTATGAAAATTGATTTAGGTGCACAAGGCACAAAGCCATTTATAACTTGGGACACTTTTTATTAAAATCTTGTATACAGATTTACATGTTTGTCATACATATGGGGTCGGTTTGGAAGCCGGTCATGATTAACCGACTCACCACTATAAACCCACAAAGGAGTTAACCCCCAATGTTTATGTTATCAAACAAAACAGATTAAAATGGGTTATGCAATTTATTAATCACAATCCGATTAAATGATTTCAAACCCGACCAAGCGGTATTATTATAATACCGTATCCCAAGCCCGTATAAGGGAAAATACAAGTATTTACCTGAGCTAGATGTGAAAGGATGTACTCATTCGTATGTTTCCTAAATCCTTATGTAAATACCTTCTACCGAAGCTACTTAATCTGTATAGAAGGTTTAATAACCTATTAGGATACTAACGGGTCTTTATTTAAGTCAAAGACTTAGACTGGTTAGTTTGAAAGATCTTTTGCGGTTCGAAACGCTAGATTAAGCGGAGACCGGAATGGAATGTGGTTTAGACCCGACAAGTTTGGATACTTGTATAATAAGGGTAAACTAAACACATTCTGGATTATGAAGATTTAATGATAAGGTTAAACCCGTGTCGGCTAATTTATGTAAACTAGTTACATAAACCGAACCGAACGCATAAATGCATAACGGGTAACCAAATGAACCATATACAAGTTCCATATCTTACTATGCCTAAAATATGTTAATACATCAGTAGGATGTTAACATATATGCCCAAAAAGTATTTAAAAACAATTTAAGTCCCGTAGGGGTATTTTGGTCATTTTAATATTTATAAAAGCGGTTTTAAAGTAAATTGATATTCTGGTCTAAAACATTCAGTAAAAATATTTATTTTATGAGATTAAAACAATAAGATATCATTCATATGTGTGGCTTACTATTTATGGCCAAACTATGCCCCGAAAGGGTATTTTGGTCATTTCACATATGATTTTAAGGATATAATTGAAAGTCTGAGTTCATGACTTATACCTACTGTAAAAATATTAAAAAAAATTTATAAATTCATTAGGTAACAAGTCTTGGGGTGCTAACTATGGTTTTAAACCATACTATGCACCTAATAAGCGTAAAAAGTCGATAATTGACGATATTTAAGATGTTTATGTGATTCTGAGATTTTGATCAGCCTTATATGCTTAAAATATTTTATTTTTCATATCAAGTCAGTAGAAAAAGGTTTGGCATGCTAATCACATGTAAATCTCATTTTATTAGTCAAAAGGGCATTATCGTCAATTAAGGAATTTATACAAGAACTCTATGTTATGGTCAGTAACAAATCTGACCCAACATTTCAAAAATTCCTAAAAATGATATCATAATAGTAGGTAATTAGTTTTGGGTTAAATTCTATGTTTAAACACATATTATGCAGAAAAGCGTAATTTAAATAATAAAAGTTTCAATTTTACGATATCGTGCATAACATCGGTTTGAGACCAGAGAATCATGTAAAATTAATTTAGACATGCTTACATATCAGTAATTAACCTATTAGTTTGCTTACATATGCAAAAATCTCATTTTTAGATCAAAAGGGCAAAATGGGCATTTATAAGCATAATAACGGAAATTAGCATATAATTCAGAATATTAATGACCAGGTAATATAACCTCAGAGGGTTATACTACAATAGAATATGGTCCTAATGGAAGCTTAAAACATATAAGAATTAAGCTCAATCGGGTCAGAACTGAAAGTCAAAGCAAAAGTCAAGCTTTTGCGACTTTCGGTTGCGAACCGACCCTAAACTCAGAATTGTCGGGTTGAATATGCTTAGACATGTTCTAATATTATTTACTAAGTTATTTAAGTGATAAAATATGGTTTACACCTTCTGCATTATTAGTTATGATTATTATTTACAAATCTGACCCTTTTGACTTTTTAATTAAATAGTTTGACCCGACAATTAACTAAGTAAACGAGATAATTAGGAGGTGCCCTTTTAAGGGATTAACACCTACCTAATTATGGTCACATAGCCATATTCGCCTCGAACAATGGCTGGACCATTTGAGTTTAAACCGAGAGTCAAAGCTATTTTACGTAACTTTGACTTTTCGGTTTTTAAATAACAAAACTGAACGAAAGAGGGAGCTAAGACACTTACAAAGGGTCCTAGCAATCTTTTCTACTAAAAGTGAGCTTCCTTATGATAAGGAATCCTAGAATTTCAGAGAAGAGATGGTAAGAATGATTTGTGCAATGAACTAGTGCAACACAAGGCCTATTTCTACTTGAAGAACACAATCTATGATCATCACATGTGTTATGGAATGATCCCAGATGTTTACAAGTGTCCTAGTGGTAAATTAAAACTATCAACAAGCTCCATGTTTCGAAATTCAGGTGTGTAAGGAGGTGCAACGGGCTGCAACCAGTAGCTGTCCTCTTTTTCCTGATCTAGGCATTCTCTACGCGCCCCGCGAGAACCTCAAGTTCAGGTAAAAATTGTTTTAGGTTTGGCAGTTTCAGTCCCTGGACCTTTATAACTTAATTTAACTTCATTTTAGGCACAAGAGGCCCTTGTAGTTAGTTTGTAGAGGATCATGGGAGTGTAATCAAACTCCGTTAGGCCCGGTTTCAATAAAAGATTACGAAATCACAAGTTTCTGTACGTTGACGCTTTTAACCCCTATTCTTGGAAACCTGTATAACGATCTCGAAACCACGTGAAAATGATATTACTTATTCTTGAGAGTATATTTGAATATTACGAAGCCCCGGGTTCGTTAAAAGGTCACTCAGAGGTAAGAATTAACATGTTAACACGTTTAACCCCTGTATCTTGTAAACTTTCGTTGACTTTCATAAACGGCTTCTTATTTCCAAATAATTTCTTATTTAAGAATATATTCATCGTGTGTGGTCACTCAGAGGCACAAGTTTGGCATGTTGACACTTTTAGTCCCTATGGATACATAATTTCATCGTTTGTCAACTTTAGTCCTTCAAACTCAAACTTTTACATATTTAGAGTTTAGGACACGTGCCTTTACATATTTGGACACATTTTTACGAGGTGTTACATCCTCACCCCCTTAAAAGAAATCTCGACCCCGAGATTTACTGAAACAAGTGAGGGTACTTCTGTCACATAGTGGACTAAACCTCCCACGTATATTCAGGGCCTCTACGGGCATCCCATTTAACCTTCACTGTAGGCACGTGCTTTCTTCGGAGCTTTTTAACCTGTCGATCCTCGATCGATATAGGTCTTTCAACAAACTTTAGACTTTCATCAATCTGTACGTCCTTATGAGACATCGCTAGCGATTCATCAGCTAGACATTTCTTTAAATTACAGATGTGGAACACTTTGAGAATTCCACTAAGCTCCTCAGGAAAGTTTAGCTTATAAGCTACACTGCCGACACACTCGATGATTTCGAATGATCCAATATACCTCGGGATTAACTTGCCCTTCTTATCAAAGCGCATCACACCTTTCCAGGGTGATACTTTCAATAAGACTTTGTCGCCTACTCCAAACTTTAGAGGTTTTCGCCTCTTATCTGCATAACATTTCTGCCTATCCCTGGCAGCTTTTAGGCGATCACGAATTTGGACAATTTTGTCTGTTATTTCAAGGACTATATTTGGTCCTGATAACTGAGCTTCTCCTACCTCCGCCTAACACACAGGCGTTCTGCATTTCCTCCCATACAATGCCTCAAAAGGAGCAGCCTAAATGCTAGTATGGTAGCTATTATTATAGGAGAACTCGATCAACGGTAGGTGGTCATCCCAACTACCACCCAAATGAATAACACATGCACGCATCATATCTTCCAAAGTTTAACTTGTATGCTCACTTTGTCCATCCGTTTGAGGATGGTAAGAAGTACTAAAATTCAAACGAGTGCCTAATGATTGTTGGAAACTTTTCCGAAAGTGAGAGGTGTATCTAGTATCTCTATCGGATAAAATAGATACAGGCACTCCGTGGAGAGATACAATCTCATCAACATACAACTGAGCTAGCTTGTCGGAGCTATGAGTCTCCGTGATGGGTAAGAAATGTGCTGACTTAGTCAGTCTGTCAACAATGACCCATATAGTATCATTTCCATGCCTTGTTTTAGGTAACTTGGTTATAAAATCCATGGTTACCATTTCCCACTTCCATGTTGGAAGTTCCGGCTGTTGTAGCAAACCTGACGGCTTTTGTTGTTCAGCTTTAATCTGAGCACAAGTCAGATATTTAGCTACACGTGTGGCTATAGATTTCTTCAAACCTATCCACCAATAATTGACTTTCAAATCTTGATACATTTTGTCACCTCCAGGGTGAACTGAGTATCTGTAATTGTGAGCTTCTTGAAGGATTACATCTCTAAGTCCTCCATGGATAGGAACCCAGATTCTACCATTCAACCTGAGGATTCCATCCTTGCCAGGTAACAACTGATCAGCTGTTACACCTAACTTTTCACTTGGAAAGTTAGTTTCCAATGTTGCTTCCTTTTGAGCAGCTAACATCCTTTCATTCAAGCTATTCTTAAGTTCAATGTTCTTGGCATTAATCCTTATAGGTTTGACTCTTTCCTTTCGGCTTAGAGCATCAGCAACTACATTCGCTTTGCCAAGATGGTAGCGAATTTCGAACTCATAATCATTTAGAGTTTCCATCCAACGGCGTTGCCTCATATTAAGATCCTTTTGATTGAATAAGTGTTGGAGACTTTTGTGATCTGAATATATCACACATTTAGTTCCATATAGGTAATGTCTCCACAACTTTAGTGCAAATACAACGGCACCCAACTCCAAATCGTGGGTGGTGTAATTCTTTTCATGCACCTTTAGTTGTCGTGATGCATAGGCAATTACCTTGCCTCTCTGCATAAGCACACAACCCATACCGGTGTGTGAAGCATCACAGTACACGACAAATTCTTCAATCCCTTCAAGCAATGTCAATACAGGAGCATTGCTCAATTTCTGCTTAAGAATCTCAAAAGACACTTGTTGTTTAGGACCCCAATCGAACTTTACATTCCTGCGGGTCAGAGTAGTCAACGGTGCAGCTATCCTTGAGAAGTTCTCAATGAATCTTCTATAATAACCAGCTAATCCCAGAAAGCTGCAAATCTCTGTAGGTGTCTTAGGTGCTTCCCAGTTCATGATTGCCTCTATTTTAGCGGGATCTACTTGGATACCACGCTCGCTCACAACATGTCCAAGAAATTGGACTTCACGAAGCCAGAACTCACGCTTGGAGAATTTAGCATACAGTTTCTCTTTTTGTAGCAATCCTAAGATACACCGAAGGTGTTTCTCGTGGTCAACTTAACTTCGAGAATAAATAAGTATTTCATCTATAAAGACAATGACAAATTTATCTAAGTATGGCTTGCAGACTCGATTCATGAGGTCCATGAATGCTGCAGGTGCGTTAGTGAGCCCGAAACGCATCACTAAGAATTCGTAGTGGCCATACCTCATTCTAAACGCTGTCTTAGGTACATCTTCTGTTCTAACTTTGAGTTGATGATACCCAGATCTCAAATCGATCTTCGAGAAGAAGCTTGCCCCATGAAGTTGGTCGAACAAGTCTTTGATCCTGGGCAATGGATAACGATTCTTGATCGTTACCTTGTTTAACTCACGGTAATCAATGCATAGACGCATTGAACCATCCTTCTTCTTCACAAACAATATAGGAGCTCCCCAAGGCGAAGAGTTGGGTTGTATGAAACCTTTTTCCAATAATTCATCCAATTGAGTCCTTAGCTCTTTCATTTCTGTATGTGCTAGACGGTAAGGAGCTCGTGCAATTGGTGCTGATCCTGGCAGAATGTCTATCCTGAATTCGACTTGCCTCTCAGGAGGTAATCCAGGTAGCTCATTAGGAAAGACATCAGGGTATTCAGAAATAATTGGGATATCTTCAATCTTGGGTTTTGGGTCATTCACCGTCATTTGTGCCATGTAGATGACACATCCATTCTTCAGACACTTCGATGCTTTAAGTATAGACACATTATCGGGCAAACTATAATGTGTATCTCCATGAATGGTGACTAATTCACCTGATGGGGTTTTGATGTTTACTAGTTTCTTATCGCAGGCAATTTGGGCTTGGTTATGCGATAACCAATCCATGTCTAAAACTACATCAAATCCAGCAAATTTCATTAGCAAAAGAGATAATGGGATAGAATGATTCTTAATGGATATAAAGCATCCATCAAGAAGAGTTGAAGCGGTTTCTAAGGTACCATCTGCGAGCTCTACCTCATATTTTATGTCTAGAGTTTTAATAGGCAGATTCAGTAACTTACTAAACTTATGGTCTATGAACGACTTATCAGCACCTGAATCAAATAAAACTCTAGCATAAATATCATTAATGAGGAAGGTACCTGTTATAACGTTATCGTCATTCACTGCCTCCCTGGCGTTCATCTAAAAAAACCCTTGCATTGGTTTTCTTTGCCTCATCAAGCTTCTTGGCATTTTTAGGGCAATTAGTCTTGATATGCCCCTTTTCATTGCAACCATATCAGGTTACATCCTTGATATTTCGGCACTCCAGAGTTTTGTGCCCTTTCTTCTTGCAGATCCCACAAGGCTTAGCTTGTGGATCCTGATTGCACTTTCCAAAGTGCCTCTTATCACAAGTTTTACATCTGGGTTTGCCGCCCGGCTGTCCTTTCTTGAAACCAGAGTTTCCTTTCTTCTTTTTATTCGATTGGTGGGACTGGTCATCCTCCCTTTTTCTTTTCCCCTCCTCGGTGGATTTCTTTGACTTACTCCTTACAACATCGAGAGTAAGTAACAAAGATAGATCTACAGCAGATATATAAGTAGCAGGATTTGAAGCCTTAACATTTCCCTTAATCTCAGGGGCTAAACCACCTATAAAACGCGCAATGTGTTTGGGTTCTAGGGTGACCAAATATGGGACGAGTCGAGACATCGAGTTAAAACTGGTCACATAAGACCTGCAATCCAATTCTTTCATCACCAGAGTGAGGAAGTCAGTCTCTACCCTTTCCACTTCATGCTGAGGATAATAAGTGTCCTTCATAAGATCAACAAATTGATTCCAGGAAAGGTTATACAGAGGAACCTTTCTTGTGGACTGCACCAAAGCTTTCCAGCAAGTTAAGGCATCGCCTTTGAAGGACTGAGACACAAACTTAACGATGTCCTCCTTCGCACACCCGCTGATATCAATAAAAGTTTCCATTTCATCCAACCACTTCATACAATCGATAGCTCCCTTTTCTCCCGTGAAATCTCTTGGTTTACAAGAGATGAAATATTTATAAGTACAACCCTTGTTGTACTTGGGAGCCTGATTAACGACAATTTGCCTCTGAGGTTCACTCTTTTGATTGGATGAGTGTCGAGACTCATCCTTTTCAGTGTATGCAAATGCGATAAGGACTTTGTATGAGTTTTAGACCGAACATTACTCGGTTCTTTAAACATCTTGTCCACAGCTTGAGCAACTGATGTGTCTATCATTGCTTGTAATTCAGCACCAGTAACATTTATTCTGGCATCGTTATTGTTTCCTTCTACTGGATGACTGTTAACTTCGTCGGAGCCAGCCATGATTTGAATACTAAAATCAAACAATATTGATTTATTTTAGATTACATAATGAATCATCACATCTGATGATTAAATGTTCATGGTATTAATAAACCATATAGATCATTTTAGTCAAAATCTATTTGATCATGATTTTCCTAGGCTTCAAATGAACCATTATTGGCAATCAAGTAGGATGTAATCCTTTACATTTATCAGACAGGGAATATAAGTGATGTGTTCAAAATACAACATATAAATTTCATCAATTGTGGCATAAAACTAACCCTTTTTTTAGTACTAATGTTGGAAAAAGTGTGCTTTTGTCTTCCTTTTGTATTTTCAGGATTAAATGAGCTCAAATTAACAAAAGAAGCAAAAAGACATCAAAATCTAACATTAATACAAGAAAAAGAACGAGACGTGACATGCCCGACCCCACGACAGCATCTTCCCAAGCAAAACAAGATAACAGAAGACTGAACACGCCCCGTGCTCAGCCAGCACGGGGGCGTGCCCAAGTGTCAGCAGAAAAGACAAAGTGGTAGAAGCTTCTATTGCCCACCACGGGGCGGTGCTCAGCGGACACGGGGTCGTGGTTAACTATAAGATTCGCACAATCCAGGCAAATCTTCATAGTACAAAGATTCTTCTACACACGAGGTCGTGCTCAGCGGACACGGGGGCGTGGTCAACTAATAAGACAAAGCTGCATTAAATGAAGACAGAGAAGGATGTGGACACGGGGCCGTGCCCACTGGACACGGGGCCGTGCCCACTGGACACGGGGCAGTGCCCGAGCTTCTGTTCAGCCTATAAATAGGAGTGCTTGGCTCAAGCTCAAACCATCCCTTGGCACACCACCTCTCTCAAACTTCACCCACCACCCACCACCACCATAACACCATCATCCACCACCATCATCCATTGTCCATCGTAGAGTGTGTGAGTCGTCTCGGGATCCAAGATTGATCGTAAGAGTTCTTGACAATCAAGGCCATGTTTGCCTAAGTCTCTTACATCACTTGGTGAAGACAAGTGTCTAGTGTAATACTTTTTATTTCTAATCTTTTCGCACGTTTTACTTGGTTTTGTGTTAATGACTTTAATAACTAGTTTCTTATGTTGAAGGTGATCTTTCCTTATCGTTTCTTCGTGGTGTCTTGAAATTATTTTACTGTCTATATAAAATAAAAGATTTTCACCATTCATATCTCCACGGTCTATATGGAGGTATGTTGGCTACCTGGTCGGGGGTTAAGGGAACGGTTTGGTAAAGGTCTTGCCATTGTTCAGCGTTTAGAGGTCCTGCAATGGACCTGGGTCAAATTTAGTAGGACCTCCTTCAATACTTAACGGTATTGGATGGCGGGGGTCCAAACTCTTTGATCCCCTCATAAGTTAACTACTAATAATACTATAACCCGGCTATTTAGGACTGTATCCCTGCTGACTCAGGCTTCTTAGTCGAGGGTAACGTCACCTCCAAAAGAGGGGCCTACCATAATTTGCATTAATAACTTAATTAATTATCTTTCAATAATCCACCCTTTTAGGATTGTATCCTTGCTGACTCAAACTACTGGGGTGAGGGTAACGTCACCTTCAAAAGAGGGGCCTACTACAATAACTAAGATAATCTCTTAAATAAGTGCAAAAGTGTGGAAATAATCAAAGGTTACACTAGATACGAGTCGGAACCAAGTGATTCATCTTGTCCATCTGTTTTTATTTTTATTTTTATTTTTATTTTCAGCATTTTTAGTTAGTTTTTATTTTTCTTATTTTAAAACATTTTTCTAAACTTTTTGATTTGATTAGACGTTGAGGATAAACCGGTACTAAAAGCTCTTGTGTCCTTGGATGACCTCGGTATCTTACCAACACTATACTACGCTCACGATGGGTGCACTTGCCCATATGTATGTCTAGTGTTAGTAAATATCGTGTTTTATAAATTTAAAACCTGACTAAAAAAGTGTTAAAGGGGCTTAAAATATACACCTAATATATATAACACTTGACACCCATCAAGTTTTTGGCACCGTTGCCGGGGACACAAGGATTTTAAGAAAGTTAGGAATCAACGGCCTAATCATTTTTCTTATTTTTCATTTTTTTAGGATTTTTTTTAGTTTTTCTGTTTCTGCAGAGCTCAGCACAGGCCGTGCCTGGTCGGACACCGGGCGTGCCCAGCATCCTTACTGGCAGTTTTTATTTTCTGAGTTACAGAGAGCTGAGCACGGGGACGTGTCGGTGCAACACAGGGCCGTGTCCAACTCCCAGTAACTGGGATCCGGAAAACAATTACTGTACCTCTGACCACGGGCCGTGTTCACTAACCACGGGGCCGTGGTGAACATTCTGACCAACGTTCTTTTCTGTTTTTATTGCAGGACTTGGAACCCAGGCACCACATTTGAACCTCCTACGTAGTTCATGAGCTCCAGTTCTAGTAGAGACATAAAAGAACCTCTAGAAGAACCCGAACGCTTTCTCAGAAAAAGACTTAAAGCTAAAAATTAAGAGAAAGTTTCGGGGGACCCACTTCCAATGGCGGACCAACGTACCCTCATGGATTACCTACGGCCCACCGTAGGTAATCTCGGCGCCGCTATCAATGCACCGAATTTCGAAGCCAACGACTTTGAACTTCGGCCGCATTTGATACAAATGCTTCAAAACTCCGCAACCTTCCATGGGCTTGCGGACGAGGATCCCCATCTACATATTACTAATTTCTTAGAAATATGTGATACCTTTCGGATCAATGGAGCATCAAATGACGCCATCCGCCTTCGAATGTTTCCATTTTCACTAAAAGACCGAGCTAAGGCTTGGCTTAACACCCTCCCAGTTGGCTCGGTAAACACCTGGGATGAACTAGCCCAAAAGTTTCTATATAAGTATTTCCCTCCTGCCAAAACGGCTAAATTAATGACTGAAATTAATACATATTCACAAGAGGATGGGGAATCCTTATATGAAACTTGGGAAAGGTTCAAGGAGCTACTAAGAAAGTGTCCCCATCACGGTCTTGCGGTATGGCAACAAGTATCCACTTTCTACAATGGGTTGTTGCCACACACAAGACAAACACTTGATTCTAGCTCCGGGGGACTTTTAGGTAATCGTCACCCAAATGAAATATATAATCAAATTGAGGAAATTGCTCAAACCAACTTTCAATGGCACTCTCCCCGAGGTAATAAATCTATTGCCCCGGGCGCCCATAAGGTTGATGAAAGCACTTCTTTACTAGCCCAAATCGAGGCCCTCTCTTCAAAAATAAAAAAGTTAGAAATGACAAAAACGGCCTCGGTTATGGCTTGTGAAGGGTGTGGTGGGCCACATGAAAATTGGAGTTGTATGAAAGAATTAGATGAACAAACAGAAACGGTAAACTACATTGATAATAGACCTAGGCCGTCGGGTCCTCCAACGGGTACCTACAACCAAGGATGGCGTAACCACCCAAATCTTGGTTGGAGAGATCCCGGCAATAGTAGTAACCAACAAAACCAACGAACTAACTTTCAACAACCACAAAATTTCTCTCAACAACAAGGTGGAAGAGAAAGGCTTGAAGATACTGTATCTCGCCTCATTTCCGACACCGAAAAGAAAAACTCGGATCGATTCCAACAATTGGAATCGAATTTTAGAAATCAACAAGCTAGCATTCAAAACATTGAAAAACAATTAAATCAACTAGCTCAAAATTTCTCCGAGAGACCACAAGGCGCGTTACCAAGTAATACCGAAACCAACCCAAAGGCGCAGGTACACCGCATCACATTGAGAAACCGAACCGTGGGTCCCGAGGAGGCTCCATCACCGCCAGATGAAAGAAGCCAGTCTAGCCAAACCGCAACTCCACCCGCACAAGAAAAGGCTTCTTTACCAAATCAAGAGCCCGCCAAGACTCCTCCAATTCCGTACCCCGGTAGGTTAAATCGTCAAAAGACCAATGAGCAATTCGCAAAGTTCGAAAATTTACTAAAACAATTGCATGTTAATATTCCTTTTATTGAGGTCCTAACCCAAATGCCTAAATATGCAAAATTCATGAGGGATTTCCTCACTCACAAAAGGAAAATTGAATCATTGCAATTAGTTAACTTAGGCGAAGAATGCTCCGCCTTAGTACTCAACAAACTTCCACAAAAGAAAATCGATCCCGGAAGCTTCACAATTCCTTGCTCGATTGGGGAATCCCCCGTTCGTAATGCATTAGCCGATCTTGGGGCTAGCATTAACCTCATGCCCACATCAATGTTTAAACGACTCGGCCTAGGAACAACAAGCCCTACAAAGATGAGCATACAACTCGCCGACTGATCCGTCAAATTTCCACAAGGTGTCGCTGAAAATCTATTGGTCAAAGTTGACAACTTCGTTTTCCCAACCGACTTTGTCATCCTAGACATGGAAGAAGACACCGATGTCCCTCTCATCCTCGGGAGGCCATTTCTAGCCACCGCCCAAGCAGTGGTGGATATGAATGACGGAACGTTAACATTGAAGTTTGGGGACAAGGAAGTGAAGTTTGAATGTGGAAAGAGAATAGAGGACGAAGACCCGGTCAACTACATGAAGGTCATAGACTCAAGCTTGGATGACGCTCTCCGACGGTGTAACATGGGATGCAATACATCCCACTTGGGTAACATATGACCAGGCTTTGGGTCTAGCGAAGGACCCTTATAAACGTGGCGCACCACGGAGGCATTCCGCGGAACTATCCTTAGTTTAGTTTAGATTAATTTTCTTGTTTTCTAGTTAGTTTTAATTTTCAGGAATAAAACACACTTGAGATGACAAAGGATACAAGGGAAACTTGAACCAGCACCCCATGCAGGAAAACAGAACCGTCCGACGAAACGTTTACAGTAAGTTCAGCACGGGCCGTGTCCGCCCAACACGGCCCCGTGCTGCACAGTCTGCAGAAAAAGACCCAGTTCAGGTAACTGGACACGGGCCGTGTTCACCCAACACGCCCCCGTGTCCAGGCTTCCGTTTCTCTTGATTTAATTTTGTTACTGGCACTTGAACACGGAGACGTGCCCGGACAACACGGGGCCGTGTTCAGCGCCCAGTAACACAATTTTTTTGCTTTTTACACTTTTTTTACACATTCAATCAACCTAAAAACTTATTTTTGGGACACATTGAGGACAATGTGTAATTTAAGTGTGGGGGGGATGCTAAAACATTGAATCTTGCAAGTCCTAAATACAAGCCTTACACAAAACTCTAGTGGAACCGCTAATCACCCCAATTTTTTTCCAAAATTTTCATTTTTTTTACTTGTCTAGGTTTAACTCGGGAAATTCAAGTTCTCAAAAAGGTTATATTTTTACGAATTTACAACCGATAGCGTCGTGATAAAAAGAACCAACATAAGAAAATTACGAAAAGGCATGACAAGCTTAGTTAAAATTTAATTATATATAATTGATCACATAAAAACCCATTCCCACAAAAGTGAGTTTTGAGCCTTTATTGAGCATACAATTACATATCTTTAAACTAAATGCTCATTTTTCGTTTCTTGTGTGAATAGCCGCTTGGTTCTTACGACTCTAGAACTTGCCATGACAATACATTCCCGGTCCTTAGCAACTTAAACCCGAGTAAGTAAATGATGGAGGCATTAGGACTAACCCCTTTTTATTTCCACACCATTATTTTTCTTTTTTTTTTTTACCACCTACCCAAAATCCCCATAGTTAGCCCCTTTGAGCCTAAACCTTTTCATTTCATAACCCAAACCAAACACCCTTTACCCACCAAAACCTTTTTCATTTTTAACCCTTTGTTTTAGTAACGAGTTCGGTTTTTCGTATGAATTTTCAAAAAAAAAAATGTGTTGATGATGAAGCAAAAGAAAATAAACAAACAAGTTCATCAAAAATAACTTTTTTGAATAATAGCTTCATCAAAATAAAAGTTACAAAAATAAAACGTCTTACGAAAACCGACGCTTGTTATGCTTTTCGCCCTTTTTCTAATAACCACTAACCACTAACCCAACCAACTACCTTTAACCCAAGCCTAACCCACCCTTCACCCAAAAGTCATCTTGATATTTACAAAGGTATATAAGTTAAAAAGGAGGAGGATTGATTGCTTGGCAAGCCTATGGTAGGAGTAAGTTCCATGCCGCTCTCGAGTGATCCACAAAAATACATCTTCGGCCGAGTGTTGAGTGATCCCCGTGAGGTATGTGAACTTGTATATAAATAGAATTTTAAAAAAGGCATGCTATGCCCTAATAAGTAATTTATCGTATGAAAAGTTTTAAATAAATCATGACGAATAGGATTGTAAATAAATAAAAATAAAACTGAATAAAGAATCTTGGAAATCCCGACACTCTATGACAAGCCCAAAAACCTTCTTCTCTACCCATTCCATTTGGGTGTGTAATAGCCACATATTAAAGAGTTTTGCTTGAGGACAAGCAAAGATTCAAGTGTGGGGGTATTTGATGTGTTCAAAATGCAACATATAAATTTCATCAATTGTGGCATAAAACTAACCCTTTTTCAGTACTAATGTTGGAAAAAGTGTGCTTTTGTCTTCCTTTTGTATTTTCAGGATTAAATGAGCTCAAATTAACAAAAGAAGCAAAAAGACATCAAAATCTAACATTAATACAAGAAAAGGAACAAGACGTGACATGCCCGACCCCACGACAGCATCTTCCCAAGCAAAACAAGATAACAGAAGACTGAACACGCCCCGTGCTCAGCCAGCACGGGGGCGTGCCCAAGTGTCAGCAAAAAAGACAAAGTGGTAGAAGCTTCTATTGCCCACCACGGGGCCGTGCTCAGCGGACACGGGGTCGTGGTCAACTATAAGATTCGTACAATCCAGGCAAATCTTCATAGTACAAAGATTCTTCTGCACACGAGGTCGTGCTCAGCGGGCACGGGGGCGTGGTCAACTAATAAGACAAAGCTGCATTAAATGAAGACAGAGAAGGATGTGGACACGGGGCCGTGCCCGAGCTTCTGTTCAGCCTATAAATAGGAGTGCTTGGCTCAAGCTCAAACCATCCCTTGGCACACCACCTCTCTCACACTTCACCCACCACCCACCACCACCATAACACCATCATCCACCACCATCATCCATTGTCCATCGTATAGTGTGTGAGTCGTCTCGGGATCCAAGATTGATCGTAAGAGTTCTTGACAATCAAGGCCATGTTTGCCTAAGTCTCTTACATCACTTGGTGAAGACAAGTGCCTAGTGTAATACTTTTTATTTCTAATCTTTTCGCACTTTTTACTTGGTTTTGTATTAATGACTTTAATAACTAGTTTCTTATGTTGAAGGTGATCTTTCCTTATCGTTTGTCCGTGGTGTCTTGAAATTATTTTACTGTCTATATAAAATAAAAGATTTTCACCATTCATATCTCCACGGTCTATATGGAGGTATGTTGGCTACCTGGTCGGGGGTTAAGGGAACGGTTTGGTAAAGGTCTTGCCATTGTTCAGCGTTTAGAGGTCCTGCAATGGACCTGGGTCAAATTTAGTAGGACCTCCTTCAATACTTAACGGTATTGGATGGCGGGGGTCCAAACTCTTTGATCCCCTCATAAGTTAACTACTATTAATACTATAACCCGGCTATTTAGGACTGTATCCCTGCTGACTCAGACTACTTAGTCGAGGGTAATGTCACCTCCAAAAGAGGGGCCTACCATAATTTGCATTAATAACTTAATTAATTATCTTTCAATAATCCACCCTTTTAGGATTGTTTCCTTGCTGACTCAAACTACTGGGGTGAGGGTAACGTCACCTTCAAAAGAGGGGCCTACTACAATAACTAAGATAATCTCTTAAATAAGTGCAAAAGTGCGGAAATAATCAAAGGTTACACTAGATACGAGTCGGAACCAAGTGATTCATCTTGTCTATCTGTTTTTATTTTTATTTTTATTTTCAGCATTTTTAGTTAGTTTTTATTTTTCTTATTTTAAAACATTTTTCTAAACTTTTTGATTTGATTAGACGTTGAGGATAAACCGGTACTAAAAGCTCTTGTGTCTTTGGACGACCTCGGTATCTTACCAACACTATACTACGCTCACGATTGGTGCACTTGCCCATATGTGTGTCTAGTGTTAGTAAATATCGTGTTTTATAAATTTAAAACTTGACTAAAAAAGTGTTAAAGGGGCTTAAAATATACACCTAATATATATAACACTTGACACCCATCAATAAGTCACAACTGTCTATGTCTTAAAGATATTTTCATATAGCCCAAAGGTTCGTTTCGAAGGACATTTAGATGGCACAATAGGCCTTCTCACAAAGACAATTCAAATATCATCAATGATCTTTTGGATCAGTGATTTTAAGGGTCGAACATGGTTCATCGCCTTTTTGACAAGAAGTTTTAAAACATAACTTTCTTTGTCATGAATATACATTAGCCCGTAGGCAGAAAACCTCACATGGATGTTTTTAATGAGACATCATATTTGATGTTAGTAGCCATGATTCACATTGATCATATAGGCTATACGGGTGGCTTGGAAAGATCCAAATACTTTGGAAGCTAGTGTGGTCTCCCAAGTCACAATGCCAGGAATGTTAACATGTTTTCAGATGTTAACAGAGAATCGTTGTCTTTAAAAGGTTATACCATCATAGCCATTAATATTTTTGGCTAGGTTATACCTTTAAAAACTTCTTTTGGAATTTCTTGGTAGATCAATTTAAAAATTGAAATGATATTTACATGATGATGTAATAAAATACACATATAAATTTTTAAAAAGAAATTCCATTAAAATACTAGACTATTATAAGAAATGCCCTAAACGGGTCTTGAAATATACAAACTGTCCACGCAGGGACTACATAAAAGAAACAAGTCCACGTAGGGACAAAATACAGAAATGAAATGTCCACGCAAGGACTTAATTGAAATTACAATACAAAATAAAATAAAATAAACTTCTATTTCTTCTTGGCCTTTATGAAGTTCGCGAGACCTTTAAGAAATTTGTTGTGCTTTTTATCACGTTCATCCGCTTTTTGTTCAACCTGATCCAACCTCTGAAGGATTTGTTGCGTTTGCAGTTGTGGAGGTGGAGGTTGCTGCTGGTAAGGAGGGTATTGATATCCTTGCACTGGATACCCAGTTGGGTATACTGGAGGAAATGGTGAGGGATAAAGGGCATTAAATTGAGTTGGCTCAAGATATGGATCTTGGGCAAGGGCTTGATATCCATAATCCGTAGGAGCTGGATAATCAAACGGGTTATACCCAGACGAACCTGGGTAAGTAGGTATTGGGTTTTCATAACCCATTGGCGGTGGCGGTGGTGCAAAAGTAACTAGCGGGGGATCATTTTCCGGCACCGCATGAGAAGGTCCACCCATTTGTGGATCTTCAGCGATAGGGGGTAAGTACTTGAAGCTTGTGGCGAACTAAACATAGGTCCCCCTCGCACGTACATCTGTGCATTCCTCCTCCGCCTTGGTGGCTCAGGAGGTGGTTGTGGTGGTTGTTGAGGTGGTTCCTCAACGGGCAATGGCGGTTGAGTAACCGCCTGAAGATACGGTTACTCCAATGGAGGTTGTGGAGGAGAGTTATGAAAAGAAGGGGTGAATTCCCAAGTATAAGTGTTCCACCTTTTGGCCATGAATTGGGGCCTTGATATGGTGATCCTTCATAAGGAGAACCGCTGGAGATACTGATGGGATGTGATGGCTTCCCAGTTGTTGGCAATTCCGGATCTGGATCATCGTCCATCTCCATATCTTGAGAGAAATGGTCCTCGTGTCCAAGAGGATTATAACCTGGTGGTTCATTGATATAGTCATTTGGGTTAAATTGACCTGGTGAGTAATAATGGTGAGAACCAGAATGGTGAAACGAGTGTGAGTGTAGTGAGTGATGTGAGTGGTGAGAATGGTATGAATGCTAGGGCTCGTCTTGAATAGGCGGCCCGAAAGGAGGGTGATCCAAAGGTGAAGAACCTAACGAAACTGAATGTCTCGTAGGCTCAAAAGAGTGTCTCCAATTATCTCGTGAATCGGAGCTAGTAAGTGACGCTGATGGCGTGCGTCTTTGTGAGGGTCCAACATTGCTTGATGGTCCTCCTCTCATAGGACCTTTTCCTTTTCCTCGAACGCGTGGTGGCATTTTAATTAGCAAACCTGTCAAAACAATAAAACAACATATAAACGACAAAAGGAAAGTTAAGAATAAATCCTAGGTCATTTGCCTAGACTCAGAAGTCTAAGGAATGTGCTATTGTGTCATTGAGATTAAACACAAAAGGCTAGTGTTTAATTTACTCAATGTTGGCTCTGATACCAACCTGTCACACCCCGATATTTCCACATATTACCGGTGGGCCCGGTGGGGAGTATCGTGACGTAGTTGATATCATCATAGTCAATATACACAATATATAGCACAGCGGAAGGCTTGGTAGATAAATACTATTACAAACCATAGTGTCCGAGTGTCCAAATAAAAGAATATACAGACTGGTTGTAATAGAGATCCACAGGCGGATCATTAAAACAAATACAAGTAACTGAAATAACAGACTTCAGGCATCTAAGGATTTGCAAGATCCTCTCATTTGACACCAAGTAGCTCCAGCCTAATTTCGAGAGGTACCTGTCACTTAGTCTTTGGAAAATATGTCAGTTTTCACTGGTAAATACAATTAACCGACTCATTTGAAAAGAGTTTATGAAAATTGATTTAGGTGCACAAGGCAAAAAGCCATTTATAACTTGGAACAATTTTTATTAAAATCTTGTATACAGATTTACATGTTTGTCATATATATGAGGCCGGTTTGGAAGCCGGTCATGATTAACCGACTCACCACTATAAACCCACAAAAGGAGTTATCCCCAATAGGTGGGTTATTTAGCATTTGCATCTGTCGGGTGTATGCCTACACCCCGTGCATAGGTCGTGGTCATTTACAAATGAAATGGGCCAAGGATATCCAGGACACGGTCGTATTAACCCCCACTGTTTATGTTATCAAATAAAACAGATTAAAACGGGTTATGCAATTTATTAATCACAATCCGATTAAATGATTTCATACCCGACCAAGCGGTATTGTTATAATACCGTATCCTAAGCCCGTTTAAGGGAAAATAAGTTAAAAGTATTTACCTGAGCTAGATGTGAAAGGATGTACTCAGCCGTATGTTTCCTAAAGCCTTATGTAAATACCTTCTACCGAAGCTACTTAATTTGTATAGAAGGTTTAATAACCTATTAGGATACTAACGGGTCTTTATTTAAGTCAAAGACTTAGACCGGTTAGTTTGAAAGATACTTTGCGGTTCGAAACGCTAGATTGAGCGGAGACCGGAATGGAATGTGGGTTAGACCCGACAAGTTTGAATGCTTGTATAATATGGGTAAACTAAACACATTCTGGATTTTGAAGATTTAATGATAAGGTTAAACCCATTTCGGCTAATTTATGTAAACTAGTTACATAAACCGAACCAAATGCATAAATGCATAACGGGTAACCAAATGAACCATATACAAGTTCCATGTGTTATTATGCCTAAAATATGTTAATACATCAGTAGGATGTTTACATATATGCCCAAAAAGTATTTAAAAACAATTTAAGTCCCGTAGGGGCATTTTGGTCATTTTAATATTTATAAAAGAGGTTTTAAAGTAAACTGATATTCTGGTCTAAAACATTCAGTAAAAATAGTTATTTTATGAGGTTAAAATAGTAAGATATCATTCATATGTGTGGCTTACTATTTATGGCCAAACTATGCCCCGAAAGGGTATTTTGGTCATTTCACATATGATTTTAAGGATATAATTGGAAGTCTGAGTTCATGACTTATACCTACTGTAAAAATATTAAAAATTATTTATAAATTCATTAGATAACAACTCTTGGGTGCTAATTATGGTTTTAAACCATACTATGCACCTAATAAGCGTAAAAAGTCAAAAATTGTCGATATTTAAGATGTTTATGTGATTTTGAGATTTTGATCAGCCTTGTATGCTTAAAATATTTTATTTTTCATAACAAGTCAGTAGAAAAAGGGTTGGCATGCTAATCACATGTAAATCTCATTTTATTAGTCAAAAGGGCATTATCGTCAATTAAGAAATTTATACAAGAACTCTACGTTATGGTCAGTAACAAATCTGACCCAACATTCCAAATATTCCTAAAAATGATATCATAACAGTAGGTAATTAGTTTTGGGTCAAATTCTATGTTTAAACACATATTATGCACAAAAGCGTAATTTAAATAACAAAAGTTCCAATTTTACGATATCGTGCATAACATCGGTTTGAGACAAGAGAATCATGTCAAATTAATTTAGACATGCTTACATATCAGTACTTAACCTATTAGTATGCTTACATGTGCAAAAATCTAATTTTTAGATCAAAATGGGCATTTATAAGCATAATAACAGAAATTAACATATAATTCAGAGTATTAATGACCATGTAATATAACCTCAGAGGGTTATACTACAACATAATATGGTCCTAATGGAAGCTTAAAACATATAAGAATTAAGCTCAATCGGGTCAGAACTGAAAGTCAAAGCAAAAGTAAAGCTTTTGCGACTTTCGCTTGCGAACCGACCCTGAACTCAGAATTGTCGGGTTGAATATGCTTAGACATGTTCTAATATTATTTACTAAGTTATTTAAGTGATAAAATATGGTTTACACTTTCTTCATTAGTAGTTATGATTATTATTTACAAATCTGACACGTTCGACTTTTTAATTAAATAGTTTGACCTGACAATTAACTAAGTAAACGAGATAATAGGGGGTGCCCTTTTAAGGGATTAACACCTACCTAATTATGGTCACATAGCCATATTCTCCTCAAACAATGGTTGGACCATTTTAGTTTAAACCGAGAGTCAAAGCTATTTTACGTAACTTTGACTTTTCGGTTTTTAAATAATAAAACTAAACTAAAGGGGGTTAAGACACTACAAAGGGTCCTAGAAATCTTTTCTACTAAAAATGAGCTTCCTTGTGATCAGGAATCCCAGAACTTGAGAGGAGAGATGGTAAGAATGATTTGTGCAATGAACTAGTGCAACACAATGCCTATTTATACTTGAAGAACACAATCTATGATCATCACAGATGTTATGGAATGATCCCAGATGTTTACAAGTGTCCTAGTGGTAAATTAAAACCATCAACAAGCTCCAGGTTTCGAAATTCAGGTGTGTAAGGCAGTGCAACGGGCTGCAACCAGTAGCTGTCCTCTTTTTTCTGATCTGGGCATTCTCTCACGGCCCGCGTAGGATTTAAGGGGAGCCTACGCGCCCCGCGACAACCTCAAGTTCTGGTGAAAAATGTTTCAGGTTTGGCAGTTTAAGTCCCTGGACCTTTATAACTTAATTTAACTTCATTTTAGGCACAAGAGGCCCTTATAGTTAGTTTGTAGAGGATCATGGGAGTGTATCTGTCACACCACCAAAATCCACACGCGGAGTACTACCGCTTGGAGGCGTGACATGACCAGGATCAAGCCACCAATCATATTGAACATAAGTATATAGTAAAAGTCATTCATCAATACGATAGGTGTTTCCAAAACCAAATATAAACAAGTGTGTAGCGGAAGCATTACTGTAAAACCCAACATAAGTTTAAGTACAAAATGTCATAATGTTTAACAACACATTCACGATCCATGTCCACAACGACTGTGCCTCCCGTGCAAGCTCCAAAAGTACCTATGGTCCTGCAAGGCATGTAACAGAGAGTCAACAACTAGTTGAGCGAGTTCACAGTAAGTAAGTTCGTAAATGCAAGTTCGTTTCGTAACGTGCGGCTATACTGGGCCGATAGTATGTTCTATTAGTGGGGCTTCCCATGTTTGCATATACACTAGACTATTTGCAACCATAAGTGTTCTTCTTACCGAGAACAGTAGTACGTACAAAGTTTACGTAGGTTTTACGTAAGTGTCCTTCACAACCGAGGACAGGGGTACGCGGGGGTTTACGTAGGTTTTACGTAAGTGCCTGACACAACCCGAGGCAGTAATGAGTATAAGTTTACGTAGGTTTTACGTAAGTGCCCTTCACAACCGAGGACAGTGATGTGTACAAGTATACGTAGGTTTTACGTAAGTATCCTGCGCATCCGAGGACGATGGTAGATAGTCTAGTAACATTGTAAGTACAATTCCATTCCTTCAATCCCATTCCCAACCCCGGGAATCCCATGCCTTGGTAATAGTGTGAACTCACCTTGTTTGCTCGGTATGCTAAACTATGTGCTCGCAAGTAATCAATCAAATCCTATAGTGCAC
>JARYGA010050128.1:0-23422 GCA_030545235.1 Helianthus tuberosus | reverse complement strand
ACCCTTGCAGCTGGTCGAACAAGTCGTCAATACGTGGTAGAGGATAACGATTCTTCACCGTCAGTTTGTTGAGTTCACGATAGTCGATACACATTCTAAAGGTACCGTCTTTCTTCTTCACAAACAGCACTGGAGCTCCCCAGGGCGAAGAGCTAGGACAAATAAAACCCTTATCCAAGAGTTCTTGTAGTTGCGTAGAGAGTTCTTCCAACTCTGATGGAGCTAAACGATAAGGTGCACGAGCTATAGGCGCAGCTCCGGGAGCTAGTTCAATCTGAAACTCGACTTGGCGATGAGGCGGAAGACCAGGTAGTTCCTCCGGAAATACCTCAGGGTAATCGCGTACAATTGGAAAATCTTCTATCTTCTTCTCTTTCTTCGAGGTGTTTGTGATGAGGGCCAAAATAGCGGTGTGGCCCTTCCTCAAACACTTCTGGGCCTTAAGGAGAGAGATGATGTTCTCAACAGCACCCCTCTTGTCTCCACGAATCATGAGAGGTTCACCACCGGAACCAGGAATACGTACGATCTTCTCGTTGCAAAGAATCTCTGCTCGGTGTTGGGATAACCAATCCATTCCAATGACAACGTCGAAACTACCCAAGACGATAGGAATAAGGTCGATAGAGAAGGTCTGGTTAGCGAGAATAAGTTTACAACCCTTGACTACGTGTGCGGCCTCTAAACTCTTACCATTTGCTAGCTCTACAGTGTGCTTGTTGTTCAAGGGTGTTGGAATACGCTTAAGCATTTGACTAACTTCTAGTGACACGTAGCTAGTATCGGCACCCGAATCAAATAAAACTGTAACATAAAAGTCATCGAGAAGGAACTTACCCGTCACAACGTTGGGGTCATTCCTTGCTTCGCCTTGACCAATCACGAACACCCGCCCCCTGGCATCATTGTTGTTGTTGTTGTTCCCATTGTTACCATTCCCCTGATTATTGTTGTTGTTGTTGTTCTGGTTCCTGTTCAGTTGGGGACAATCTTTCTTGAAGTGGCCTTCAGCTCCACACTGAAAGCATCCTTTGTTGTTACCTTGCTGCTGCTGCTGCTGGCGTGGATTCTGTTGAGCTTGTTGTTGCTGACGATTCTGGTTTGCGGGGTATAAGCTTCTGCAGTCCTTGGCGGCGTGACCTGGCTTGTTGCACCGGTGGCAGTTACCCCTGGTGCATGGCCCGCTGTGGTGTAGGTTGCAGCGATTGCACTTTGGGTGATTCCCTTTGTACCCACCATGACTTTGACCACCAGATGGTTGCTGACTGGGGCTCTTGTAGTCATCAGTCCTTCTCTACTGAGACTGAGACTGAACAGAAGTCGAACCCTTACTTGAAGCCCCATCCCATTTCCGTTTGTTGTCACTAGGAGCATCCGAAGTAGCTGTGGCACTTATGCGCTTGGGTAGCCTGTTCTGCTCGACCGCCTGATCAGTAAGACGGTGAGCCAACTGAACAACCTGCTGGATAGTGGCGAGGTTTGCTGAAGTCACATGACTTTGGATTTCTGGCACCAAGCCCTTGAGAAAGAGTTCAATTCGCTTAATTGGAGGGTCCACCATAGTAGGACACAATAATGCAAGCTCATTCGATCTCTTAGTATACGCCTCAATTTCTGACCCCGTCATCTTGAGGTTGAAGAACTCGACTTCCAGCTTATGAATGTCATCCCGACTGCAGTATTCTTCCTTGATCATCTCTTTAAAATTTTCCAATGGGGTGGCGTTGGCAGCAACCAACCCCAGCATTTGGACCTGAGCGTTCCACCATGTGAGGGCTAAACCCTCGAGAGTACCGGTAGCATACTTCACCCTGCGTGCCTCAGGGCATTCGCACATTTCGAACACAGATTCTAGTTTCTCAAACCAGTGGAGGAGACCTACGGCTCCTTCAGTGCCGCTGAAAGTAGTTGGTCGGCAGTCCATAAAAGATTTAAAGGTGCACACAGGTGGCTGAGCATGTTGACCTATTGTGGGTGAAAGAAAAGACATAGTTTAACACAAAGGTTGGTTCACGAGAGTAGGATCTAAAGATCCTATAATGAGTTTGGACTGCAGGATATACCTCCTGTGTGTGCAGCTGCAAGTGCCGCAGCAACTCGTTCGTTAATCAGAGCCGTCAACTGGGCTTGAGTCATGTTAACGCGTCCAGACATGATCTTCATATCAAGGGAAACATGAGTGAGAGAGGTTCGTGAAAGTGCGATGACAGAAGGGTGTAAGCACACATGTGTTCTCATACTATAGTTGCTACATTTATCTAAGCATACCATGAGCATAGTTCTATGAAATCTAGCAAGTAGGTAACAGAACATAAACCATATCACCTAGGTTGTCGAGCCTTGCACGTGGAGTGAAGCGTCGTTGTGGACCGTTGAGCGCTGTACAGGTTATAGTCTGGTTTTAACAAAAACGTTTTTCCTTTATTAAAACCAAGTTCACTATAACCAATGGCTCTGATACCAATCTGTCACACCCCCAAAATCCACCTGCGGAATACTACCGCTTGGAGGCGTGACTGACCAGGATCCAGCCACCAATCATATTGAACAAGCATGTAAGTGATTATAAAAACCCAACCAATACAATTGGCGTCCAAACCAAACATAGTTTAAGTTGCAAGCAGAAGCATAATGTTTAAAACCAAAACATAAGTTTAATTGTTTCAAAGTTTAACATGGCACACAGCTGTCCATGTCCCACAACGACTCTCTTCCATGCAAGCTCCAGCTAAGTACCTATTGACCTGCAAAGCATGTAGTAACGAGTCAACAACAAGTTGAGTGAGTTCACGGTTGGGTGTTCATTTTTAAGTTGTTCCAAAAATAGTTTCCTTTAACTGGCATCCTGCCGTGGGGGTTACCCCATAGTTGAAAACGTGATTTGTTTACCCATTTACTCTGGCAATACAGCCGTGGGGGCTACCCCATGTTAGTTATCTGGCATTTCGGCCGTGGGGACTACCCCATGTATACACTAGACTCGTTACCATATCGACTGCTGACTGTAGTCATGTTTATGTGCCCTGAACTGTCAATGTCTATCATCATTGACGTGCCCAGATCCATTAGTTCACGCCCGTCCTCTGCGGCACGGTGTGAGGCTTGTCAGACCTAAATAGCGCTATCTAACTAATGACCCGCTCACCATTGGCCCGGCGATTAAGTCGATATAAGGAGGAGGGACTTCGTGATAGAGTTTTGGTCCAGTACGAGTTATCTGTCCATGAGGACGAGGAATTACATTCCTGAACCAATACTGTCCTACCCAAGAAAGGACGAGGAATCCATGTTCCTTAACCCCATTCCCAACCCTGGGAATCCCATGCTTTGAAGAAAGTAGGAATCATGTAGCAAACAAAGCCCAACAGTATAGCCCAAACACCTAAGCCCGTAACAGTGTGCAAGTCCAAATCAGTGAGTATGTGTACGTGGTCTCGAGTCGAGACTAGAGATCTCGAGTCGAGGCTGGGCGGTCTCGAGTTATAGCTACGAGTTCTCGAGTCGCAACTGTGGAGGTCTCGAGTCATGCATGTACTAGTCGAGACTAGACGGTCTCGAGTCGCAACCGGACACGCAACCATGGTCTCGAGTTATGCTGCTTGTGTGAGGGAGTTGTGGTCTCGAGTTGTCATATGTATGGTCTCGAGTCGAGACCAAGGGTTTCGAGTCGCAACCGTGGATGCGTGCATAGGTGGAGGTCTTCTAGAACCTCAGTTGTACTATCCAATGGAATTGGAATTTCATGAAATTGTGTACTAACCAATGGGGTTCCATAAACATGTTTTGTTGTCTAATTTCCAAAGAAATCAGATTAAACATGGCATCTTTTAAATGTTCATAAGATATTCAAATATTCATACTCACATTCAAACTTTGTTCATCATCTTAAGGTTTTCATCATAACAAACATGTTCATTAAACCGATTCATACTAGCATACTACACCTAGTTTAATGAATTATCAATCATCATCATCCAAACACATCACAATATTCATACACTCTAAGTCAATACACAATTTAGACATCATCCTTGGCTCTATGTTTAGCATGCAATCATCTTGTTCATTCATCTAAACATAACCACACTTTATAAACTCATTAAGCTACTCACATTATTTTAACAAAGAGCAACTTCTCAATCAAATAGTCATCTTGTTTTATTCATCTATACATAACCAAAAATCCTAATAAACAACCAAAACACTAACCGGTTAGATGTCCAAATGGTGAAGATGTGGAGAGTATGAAGGATCGATGAATGAGCTTCCAAATGAGATTACAAGCAATCCGAGAGCTCTCTTGTGGTTGACCGGTTTGATCCGAGAGAGGGAGAGAAGGTTTGTGCTTCTAGGGTTTTAGTGAGAGAGAATGTAGGAGTGTGTGTGTGTAGGAGAGTGTGTGTAGGTTGCCCCAAAAATGGCAAGGTTGGCTATCCACCAAGGTTATATACTCGCTCCAAGTTAGTGCACCCTGATGGGCTTTCGGGTGGGCTAAAGGGGGTGCATGGCCCAACCGGCCCACTGTTTACTGTTCACTCGAGACCAAGCGGTCTCGAGTCGGGTCCTTATATTTTGGTTCCGGTTCACTACATACATACTTATACTTTATACGTACACATTAATAGCACATAGCACATCAAGATAATCACGAACTTTCATTTACTAGTATATATAAACACATAACGTTCAAGCATGTTACACCAATATACGAATGAAGGGTTCTACATATCGAGTTGTCACATAAAATGTATCCGTAAAATATGAGTTGTATAAAATGTATCCATAAAATGTGAGTTGTATAAAATGTATCTGTATGTAATGATGTAGTATGTAAAGCGTCAATGAAATCATTGATCATTAATGTTTCGCGAGGACATTAATATGTGTGACGAATTAGGAAGCAATCCAAACCTAGACGATTTCGTGTCGACTACTATCGACTGGGACACAAACGCAGTCTTCTGTATGGGTCCACGACCAAGAGTGGGGCTCGCCAAAACCCATTAGATCTAACCCTCTGTACCTAGGTCCAAACTGGATTAATGGTGCTTAGATGTATGACCCTAATCGCACATGATCTAAGGTGTTTCATTCCATGACTTATCATACTATAAACATGTATTTTCCCCGATAGTTGTAAAGTTGTAAAACATTTAAATGAATAGGGGACATGAACTCACAGTATTGCGTCCGTGTATGGTACGTGTTCGTGATCTTACGCATGGTCGTCCGGAACGATGTTGCGACCTACAAATGTTCTTATATATTTTAGACACTTTGGTCTTTGTAAATGACTTGAGTACAAGTCTTCTATCTTAAATGTGTGTAAGACTTGTATGTCTTTGTTGTTCGTTGAACTGTGTATTAGATGTATGAATTGTTAAACTGCTATATATATATTTCACCAAATATATATATATATATATATATATATATATATATATATATATATATATATATATGTCACACCCCCAAAATCCACACGCGGAGTACTACCGCTTGGAGGCGTGACATGACCAGGATCAAGCCACCAATCATATTGAACATAAGTATAAAGTAAAAGTCATTCAACAATACGATAGGTGTTTACAAAACCAAATATAAACAAGTGTGTAGCGGAAGCATTAATGTAAAACCCATCATAAGTTTAAGTACAAAATGTTATAATTGTTTAACAACCCATTCACGATCCATATCCACAACGACCGTGCCTCCCGTGCAAGCTCCAAAAGTACCTAAGGTCCTGCAAGGCATGTAACAGAGAGTCAACAACTAGTTGAGCGAGTTCACAGTAGGTTAATCAGTTATAGTTTTCGTATTGTAAATCGTAAGTTCGTTTAGTAGTCATGTATCGTATGTAATATCATCGCGGCCCTCTAGGCATGTTTGCGAAGTTTAGTGGGGGTTTCCCATGTTTACTAGACTAGTTATATTTGTATCGCGGCCCTCCAGGCATGTTTGCGAAGATTAAAGTATAGTTCGCGGCCATTCCAGGCATGTTTGCGAAGATTGTTCTAGTATCGCGGCCGATCCCGGCATGTTTGCGAAGAGAAGTATATGTATCACTAGTCTAGTAGTATCTACCATTGACCTTCCTCTCCCGAGGCCTATGGTATGTAATTCCGATAACTCTTAAGCATAAATAATCAATCAATCAACCCATTCCCAACTCCGGGAATCCCATGCCTTGGTAGAAGTGTGAACTCACCTTGTTTGCTCGGTATGCTAAGTTAAGTGCTCACTATAAATCAGTCAAGTCCTATAGTGCACGTATACTCAATCAGTTCACGTTTGAAATGTTTCACATGTAACTAGCATCACAGTAATATCACAGAGTGTGTTTGACAGTTAATATTGTGCATTGCATAAACAATTAATCATTCCATACGAGGTTTCAAGTCACATGCAAGTCCCTTACTAAGTTGTCACACTTAACAGAGTTATTCCACTTAACAGGATTGACTAGTTTATTAAGTTTAGCATGTCTAACCAAGTTAATAACTAAACAGCCTTAACAGATGTTTACATATTTAACAGAGTTAAATAAAGTAACTGAGTTAATCAAGTGATTAGCTTAATTGAATCACATATTAATGACATTAATTATTTACAGTATACATGTTGCCGAACACCCCCTAGTGCCGAAATCCCTATGGCCGAAAACCCTTAAGAGCCGAAAACATATTAAGAGCCGAAATCACATTAAGTGCCGAAATCACATTAAGTTGGCCGAAAACCAACTAGGGCCGAAATCAAACACATTGGGCCGAAATCATTATGTGGGCCGAAATCACTTAAAGTGATTTCGTCCACTTTAAAGATGGTGGGGGTGTTTTCGTGAAACATCATCATCTTCCACAACACATCTGTAACTTATTAAAAACCCAGAAACTCTAATCCCATTTCTTATCAGATTCAACCCTTTTGTACAAACCATTAATCAACCAAAATCTAAAACATTTGATTAGATATCTACTCATCTGTATTCTCAGAATTAACATCCAACAACAATCATAGTGTTTATCATTCATTAACATATACCCACTGTAACTTCCAAACATCCAATATTCAAACAGTTCATAGATAATAAATATCTAACAATCACACCAAGATCAAATCACATAATCACATAAATAAATGTATACAAACATCATGATTAAACATCCAAAATCATACGATGTGCAACAAGAAACAACTTGAATCATGAAATCACTAACCAAGGATTAAACAGAGGTTTTTGCTTCAAAGGATGAACTCTTCTGTTGGGTTTTCAGAGGTAGTGAGAGACAATTGTGATAAGATAATGTTTGATAAATGTGAAACTTGTCTGGGAAGATTGTTTATAAAATATCTCAATCCCCCACTGGGCCAAGGCTCAGTCTCTGATTTCGTTGATTATGGCTGGACGAAAACACTTATAGTGTTTTCACCACTTGGGTGATTTCATGATACTTGTTTACAGTAGAAGTTCCATCTTTCTTTAACATGTTAATTAATATAAACCTTATTAACATACTAACACATATAATAAGTATTATGCATCCCAAATATAAAATATCAGTCGCAGTACTATTTAACGTATTACAAAGGTAAGCGTTGTGAAACAACGAGTCGTATTAACAAACAACTAAATAAAATAAAAAAAAATTAACGTGCAGTAAATGCGAAGATAGAATCTTGGAAACTCGAGTTGTCACATTATCCCCAACTTGAAAGAAATTTCGTCCCGAAATTTAGCATGCGGTTACTGAGGAAGCTAGGTAAGTTATCGTTTACTGGTTTTCTTGGGGTGTCACCTCATCCCCCCGTTGATTTGGAATTTCTTCCCGAAATTCTGTAGTAGCTTCAGTCTCAGTAGTAGTTGCATTGTTTTCGAACAACTGGGGATATTTGAGTTCCATTTGGTCTTCGCGTTCCCAGGTGAACTCTGGGCCACGACGGGAGTTCCAACGAACTCGAACAAGTGGTATTCTGGTGTTCTTGAGGACCTTAACATCCCGGTCCGTGATTTCAACTGGTTCCTCGACGAAATGCAATTGTTCGTCGATAGTGAGCTCCTTCAGAGGAACTATGAAGGTCTCATCTGACTGCCACTTCTTCAGATTCGACACATGAAAGACGTTGTGAACTGCACTGAGTTCAGCTGGTAAGTTCAGTCTGTAGGCCACTTTGCCTATCTTTTCTATGACTTCAAATGGTCCAACGTATCGTGGATTGAGCTTGCCTCGTTTGCCAAAACGAACAACACCCTTCCAGGGTGAAACTTTGAGTAGTGCTCGATCCCCAACCTGGAGCTCGAGCAGTTTCCTGTCTTTATCGGCGTATGCTTTCTGACGGTCACGAGCTGCCGCCATGCGTTGTCGTATTTGAGCAATCTTTTCAGTAGTATCAACTACCATTTCTGGACCTGTGATCTGACTGTCACCCACCTCTGCCCAACAAAGAGGTGATCGGCATTTACGCCCGTACAATGCCTCAAATGGAGCAGCTTTAATGCTGGTGTGGTAACTGTTGTTGTATGAAAATTCCACAAGTGGCAGATGCTTTTCCCAGCCCTTGCCAAAGTCAATTACGCACGCCCGAAGCATGTCTTCTAGAGTTTGAATAGTGCGCTCAGACTGCCCGTCTGTCTGAGGATGATAAGCCGTGCTCATGTCTAGACGAGAGCCAAAAGATTTGTGCATTGCTTGCCACAGTTCTGAAGTAAAACGTGCGTCACGATCAGAGATAATAGAGGTGGGCACCCCGTGCCTCGAGACAACTTCCTTAAGGTATACGTCTGCTAGAGTGGAGAACTTATCCGTTTCCTTGATAGCCAAGAAGTGAGCAGACTTTGTGAGTCGATCCACAATCACCCAAATAGTATCATTTCCGCGCTGAGATCTAGGTAAGCCAGTAACAAAATCCATGGAAATTTGCTCCCATTTCCATTGTGGTATCTCAGGTTGTTGGAGTGAGCCTGATGGTTTCTGATATTCTGCTTTGACTCTCGCACAAGTCAAACACTTGCTAACGTAAGTTGCTATGTGGGCCTTCATGCTAGGCCACCAATATGTAGTTCTGAGGTCGTAGTACATCTTATCTGAACCAGGATGTACTGAGTAGCGAGACTTATGAGCTTCATCCATTACAAGCTTGCGTAGGTTGCCATAGAGTGGGACCCAGATGCGTCCTGTTACATAGTAGGCGCCGTCTGCCCTTTGTTCTAACCGTTGCCTTGAACCGCGTAGGGCTTCAGCCCTGACGTTTTCTGGTTTCAATGCTTCTACCTGAGCATCTCGTATCTGTGAAGGAAGACTGGACTGAATAGTGAGTTGCAACGCTCGTACACGCCTAGGTGTAGTATCCTTTCGACTGAGGGCGTCGGCCACCACATTGGCTTTGCCCGGATGATACTTTATAGCACATTCGTAATCGTTCAGTAACTCGACCCATCGACGTTGTCGCATGTTCAAGTCTTTCTGCTTGAAGATATGCTCAAGACTTCTGTGATCGGTGTAGATGGTGCACTTGGTGCCATACAGATAATGTCTCCATATCTTGAGTGCAAAGACAACAGCTCCAAGCTCTAAATCGTGCGTAGTGTAATTCCGTTCGTGAATCTTAAGTTGGCGTGAAGCATAAGCAATAACTTTATCCCGTTGCATCAACACACATCCAAGACCTTGGATGGATGCGTCGCAGTAGACTACAAAATCATCCGTGCCTTCAGGCAATGAGAGGATAGGTGCGCTACAGAGTCTATCCTTTAAGTGCTGAAACGCTGTTTCCTGTGTATCACTCCAACGGTAAGCAATACCTTTCTGTGTCAGTAATGTAAGCGGATGTGCAATCTTTGAGAAGTCTTTGATAAACCGTCTGTAATAACCCGCCAAACCCAAGAATTGGCGTATTTCTGTTGGTGTGCGAGGTGCAGGCCAGTTCTTGATCGAATCTACCTTGGATGGATCAACATGAATACCATCCTTGTTTACCACGTGGCCTAGAAAGTGGACTTCACGAAGCCAGAAGTCGCATTTTGAAAACTTAGCGTACAGCTGTTCCGTTCGAAGGAGTTCCAGAATAAGTCGTAAATGCTGCTCGTGTTCCTCCCGATTCTTCGAATAGATCAGGATGTCGTCGATAAAAACAATAACAAACTTGTCAAGGTAAGGTTTGCACACCCTGTTCATAAGATCCATAAAAACCGCAGGCGCGTTCGTTAGCCCGAATGGCATGACCAAAAACTCGTAATGGCCGTAGCGAGTTCTGAATGCTGTTTTGGAGACGTCCTCATCCCGGACTCTCAGTTGATGGTAACCTGACCTCAGGTCAATCTTTGAGTAATAGCTCGACCCTTGCAACTGGTCAAATAAGTCATCGATGCGTGGAAGAGGATAACGATTCTTCACCGTCACCTTGTTCAGTTCGCGGTAATCTATGCACATACGAAAGGTACCATCCTTCTTCTTTACAAATAATACTGGAGCTCCCCAGGGCGAAGAGCTAGGACGTATGAAACCCTTTTCCAAAAGTTCTTGCAATTGCTTAGACAGTTCTTCCAGTTCAGTTGGAGCTAAACGGTAAGGCGCTCGAGCTATAGGGGCTGCTCCTGGAGCTAGCTCGATCTGAAATTCGACCTGGCGATGAGGCGGTAATCCAGGTAACTCTTCAGGAAACACTTGAGGAAAGTCGCGTACTACAGGAATATCCCCAATCTTTTTCTCTGTCGCCGATGTATCAGTAACGAGTGCTAAAATAACTATGTGGCCCTTTCGTAAACACTTCTGTGCCTTCAATAAGGAGATGATGCCACTCACGACACCACACTTATCGCCTTGAACTTCGAGAGGTTCTTTGCCAGAACGAGGAATACGAATGATCTTCTCCTTGCATAGGATCTCTGCTTGTTGTTGGGATAACCAATCCATACCAATGACAATATCAAAACTACTCAGAGTTATAGGAATGAGATCGATAGAGAAAGTCTGACCGGCGAGGATAAGATTACAACCCTGAACTATGTGTGTGGCCTCTAGACTTTTACCGTTAGCTAACTCTACGACATGTTTGGTGTTCAAAAGTGTTGGTGCGCGTTTAAGCATTTGACTAACGTTCAGAGACATATAACTGGTATCCGCACCCGAATCGAATAATACGGTAACATAAAAGTCGTCAAGAAGAAACTTACTCGTAACCACATTAGGATCGTTCCTTGCGTCACTCTGACCAATCACAAATAAACGACCCTTTGCACCATTGTTGTTGTTGTTTCCCCCATTGTTGTTCCCACTGCCCTGATTATTGTTGTTGTTATTCTGATTCTGGTTTAATTGGGGACAGTTCCGCTTGAAGTGACCTTCAGCCCCACACTGAAAGCATGTCTTATTTCCTTGCTGTTGTTGCTGTGACTGGTTTCGTGGAACGGGTGGCTGTTGTTGCTGGTTCTGATTCGCAGGCCTTGAGCTCCTGCAATCTTTAGCTTCATGACCTACCCTTAGACATCTCTGACAGCGGCCTCTACGACACTGACCACTGTGGTGTTTGTTGCACCTGTTACATAGTGGATGATTTCCCCGATATCCACTCTGCCCCTGACCACCAGACGATTGCTGACTCGGACTCTGGTAATCACTAGTCTTGCGCTGCTGCTGTGCTTGAGACTGTACAGTAGCTGAACCCCTGCTGGAATCCCCTTCCCATTTCCGCTTGTTGTCACTGGGAATAGCAGGAGTAGCTGGAGTGGTAACGGTAGTAGCGTTGATACGTTTAGGCAGCCTGTTCTGTTCCACCGCCTGATCGGTGAGGCGATGAGCTAGCTTGATGATCTGTTGAATAGTGCCAAGATTTGCTGAGGTTACGTGACTTTGAATCTCCGGAACCAGACCATTGAGATACAGTTCGATACGCTTAATGGGAGGGTCCACCATAGTAGGACACAGAATAGCCAACTCATTCGATCTTCTGGTGTACGCTTCAATTTCTGACCCCGTCATTTTCAAGTGGTAAAACTCTACCTCCAGCTTATGAATATCATCACGGCTACAGTATTGCTCTTTGATCAACTCCTTGAAATCATTCCAGGGTGTGGCGTTAGCAACAGCCAACCCTAACATCTGCACTTGCGCATTCCACCAAGTCAGCGCAATGCCTTCTAGAGTACCAGTGGCGTACTTCACCCTGCGAGCCTCAGGGCATTCACACATTTCGAATACGGAGTCGAGCTTTTCAAACCAATGGAGGAGTCCAACCGCTCCTTCCGTGCCACTAAAGGTAGTAGGACGACAGTCCATGAAAGTTTTGAAGGTGCAAACAGGTGGCTGAGCGTGCTGACCTGTTGTATATAAGAATCCAGTACAAGATTAAAACACAAGAGTTGGTTTAGGAGTGTAGGATCTAAAGATCCTAGTGTGAGTTACAACTGCAGGGTATACCTCCTGCTTGTGCGGCTGCAAGTGCCTCAGCAACTCGCGCGTTAATGAGAGCCGTCAACTGGGCTTGTGTCATGTTAATGCGTCCAGACATGATCTTCATAGCAAATATGACATAAGTGAGAGAGGTTCGCGAGTAGTGCGATAACAAAAGGGAATAATCACACAAGTGTTCTCATGCAATAGTGTTAAGTTAACCTAAGCATACCCGGAGCAAAGTTCTATGCAATTCTAGCAAGTAGGCAATAAGACATGTACCATATTACCTAGAGTGATGAGTCTTGCACGTGGAGCGAGGCGTCGTTGTGGATCGTTGAGCACTGTTCTGGTTATAGTCTGGTTTTAATAAAAACGTTTTCCCCTAATTAAAACCGAGTTCTCTATAACCAATGGCTCTGATACCAATCTGTCACACCCCCAAAATCCACACGCGGAGTACTACCGCTTGGAGGCGTGACATGACCAGGATCAAGCCACCAATCATATTGAACATAAGTATAAAGTAAAAGTCATTCAACAATACGATAGGTGTTTACAAAACCAAATATAAACAAGTGTGTAGCGGAAGCATTAATGTAAAACCCATCATAAGTTTAAGTACAAAATGTTATAATTGTTTAACAACCCATTCACGATCCATATCCACAACGACCGTGCCTCCCGTGCAAGCTCCAAAAGTACCTAAGGTCCTGCAAGGCATGTAACAGAGAGTCAACAACTAGTTGAGCGAGTTCACAGTAGGTTAATCAGTTATAGTTTTCGTATTGTAAATCGTAAGTTCGTTTAGTAGTCATGTATCGTATGTAATATCATCGCGGCCCTCTAGGCATGTTTGCGAAGTTTAGTGGGGGTTTCCCATGTTTACTAGACTAGTTATATTTGTATCGCGGCCCTCCAGGCATGTTTGCGAAGATTAAAGTATAGTTCGCGGCCATTCCAGGCATGTTTGCGAAGATTGTTCTAGTATCGCGGCCGATCCCGGCATGTTTGCGAAGAGAAGTATATGTATCACTAGTCTAGTAGTATCTACCATTGACCTTCCTCTCCCGAGGCCTATGGTATGTAATTCCGATAACTCTTAAGCATAAATAATCAATCAATCAACCCATTCCCAACTCCGGGAATCCCATGCCTTGGTAGAAGTGTGAACTCACCTTGTTTGCTCGGTATGCTAAGTTAAGTGCTCACTATAAATCAGTCAAGTCCTATAGTGCACGTATACTCAATCAGTTCACGTTTGAAATGTTTCACATGTAACTAGCATCACAGTAATATCACAGAGTGTGTTTGACAGTTAATATTGTGCATTGCATAAACAATTAATCATTCCATACGAGGTTTCAAGTCACATGCAAGTCCCTTACTAAGTTGTCACACTTAACAGAGTTATTCCACTTAACAGGATTGACTAGTTTATTAAGTTTAGCATGTCTAACCAAGTTAATAACTAAACAGCCTTAACAGATGTTTACATATTTATCAGAGTTAAATAAAGTAACTGAGTTAATCAAGTGATTAGCTTAATTGAATCACATATTAATGACATTAATTATTTACAGTATACATGTTGCCGAACACCCCCTAGTGCCGAAATCCCTATGGCCGAAAACCCTTAAGAGCCGAAAACATATTAAGAGCCGAAATCACATTAAGTGCCGAAATCACATTAAGTTGGCCGAAAACCAACTAGGGCCGAAATCAAACACATTGGGCCGAAATCACTATGTGGGCCGAAATCACTTAAAGTGATTTCGTCCACTTTAAAGATGGTGGGGGTGTTTTCGTGAAACATCATCATCTTCCACAACACATCTGTAACTTATTAAAAACCCAGAAACTCTAATCCCATTTCTTATCAGATTCAACCCTTTTGTACAAACCATTAATCAACCAAAATCTAAAACATTTGATTAGATATCTACTCATCTGTATTCTCAGAATTAACATCCAACAACAATCATAGTGTTTATCATTCATTAACATATACCCACTGTAACTTCCAAACATCCAATATTCAAACAGTTCATAGATAATAAATATCTAACAATCACACCAAGATCAAATCACATAATCACATAAATAAATGTATACAAACATCATGATTAAACATCCAAAATCATACGATGTGCAACAAGAAACAACTTGAATCATGAAATCACTAACCAAGGATTAAACAGAGGTTTTTGCTTCAAAGGATGAACTCTTCTGTTGGGTTTTCAGAGGTAGTGAGAGACAATTGTGATAAGATAATGTTTGATAAATGTGAAACTTGTCTGGGAAGATTGTTTATAAAATATCTCAATCCCCCACTGGGCCAAGGCCCAGTCTCTGATTTCGTTGATTATGGCTGGACGAAAACACTTATAGTGTTTTCACCACTTGGGTGATTTCATGATACTTGTTTACAGTAGAAGTTCCATCTTTCTTTAACATGTTAATTAATATAAACCTTATTAACATACTAACACATATAATAAGTATTATGCATCCCAAATATAAAATATCAGTCGCAGTACTATTTAACGTATTACAAAGGTAAGCGTTGTGAAACAACGAGTCGTATTAACAAACAACTAAATAAAATAAAAAAAAATTAACGTGCACTAAATGCGAAGATAGAATCTTGGAAACTCGAGTTGTCACAATATATAATCTTGTATCTTGTAAGTTATATAGCCGGATCTAGTCCTCTTGATTTTGTGTCTTATATGTATCAATTGTATACTTGAATTTCCAATAATGGTGTCATTGGGCTTAGCCCAAGAATTAAGGTTATTGGGCACAAATAGTGTTGGGCCTAAATAGTGTTGGGCCTTAATAGTGTTGGGCCTAAATAATGTTGGGCCTAAATAGTATTGGGCCTAAATAGTGTTGGGCCTAAATAGTGTTGGGCCTAAATAGTATTGGGCTTAATGTTATTGGGCCTTGGCCCATATATTTGGTATTGGGCTTACCCCATGAGTTTATGTTGTTGGGCTTAGCCCAATTGTTTTGATAAGCCCATTATGAAGTTAAGCCCATTTGTTAAAAGATAGCCCATTTGTAAAAGATAGCCCATTTGTAAAAGATAGCCCATTTGTATGAAGATAGCCCATTTGTATAAACATAGCCCATTTGTATAAACATAGCCCATTTGTATAAACATAGCCCATTTTTATAAAAGAAATCACTAAGTATAGGATTTTTAGTTAAATGAATACATAATAGTTTTTATAAGTTTATAAACATCCGAATTTTTGTTATCGATAGCATATTTATTTTTCGTGTCGAAAGATCGTCTAAACGCCATAGTAACTCCTCGGATTGGCAATACATTTATGGATTCGTCCGTCGTCTTGACCATAAATGGTGTCCAATTCTTCGGATTGTCCGTAACTCGTTTTTAAGGCGTATTTATGTGTAGTTTTGCAAGAATTTAATTATAATGTGTCTTGAGTTTAGTTGTAACATTGGATTCAAGTTCCTACTTTTGTTACATATAACTAATACACCAAATATTACAAATCACATAAATTGTTAAAGTGACCAAATATATATTTTATCAAAAATATATATTTATCTAATATTTTCTTTTATATAAACCTTTCTTTAAAATCTTTTTAAATCTTGTAAAGATTTAACCAAAAATGATAGTCTTGTTAACATAATGTTTTAAAAAAATTGGCCATATAACCTTTGTATTAATCATTTAGCCATGTTTAATAAACATATCATTTTCTTTTCAAAATCACCATCAATTTACTCATAACATCTTAAATAAAATATATGAGATTTTTATAACATAAACTTATCAAGATGATCTCAAAATCATGTAGGGTTTTGGACAAGATCATAACATATGCTAACTAGTTCAAATCAATGCTTTACTTCTAGTTATAACCACTTTTATAAAAATCTCATCTTGTCTGTTTGTTTTCATAATCTTATAAAAGTATTGTTTTTAATGAAAAACCTTAAATACTTTCACAAGATCAAAGGTTATGATCATCCATTTAAACCTTTATGTTAAAACCCTTTAACATAAACATGTATACTTGTTAGATCATGTTTTTAAACATCATCTAACAAGTTATTCTTATGATATCCATCATAACAAGATCAAACATGTAAGTAATAGTTCTTAAATCACAACATAAACACACATATACATATCATGATTTTTATTTTTGCTTCTTTGTATCTTCATATTTTTATGTATGATTATTTAGTTATTACTAGTTATAATAATAATAATCATAAACATAAATAAGTATGAAAAAAAATAGATTTAGAAACTCACTTCTAGCACTAGGCTAGGGATAATCTAAAGGATGATTAAGAACTAAGAAGATGATGATCTTGATGGTAGAATGCTCTTGAATGGATGAAAACACTTGCTTTAACTTGTAAGTGCTTTAGATCTTCTTAGGTTCCATAGAAAATCATCTTGATCATCAAAGAAATTACTAAAGTGAAGTGGGTTTTTATGGTGTTCAAAAAAAAAAAAGATGAAGATGATGAGAGAGTTTATGTGTGGATGTAAGGGTGTAAAATGATGGGTAAAGTGCTAGTAAACTTAGTGTGTAAGTGTTATCATAAATCACCATCTTCATCCACTTGTAACTAACTAAAATATCTAGATATTTTAGCAAGTAATTAAGGGTGTGGGACCCCTTATTTTCGGTTATAAACATGGGGGGGGGGGGGTTTATATGATTAAAATGTGTTAGTAATATTTAAGGGTTCAAAATGAAATAAAATAGTTAAGTGTTTAGGTGTTTAAGTTTTTGTAACTTTACAAGATGGTTCATGACATAAATTGATCATAAACTAGCTTTATTTGGTCAAAAATAATATTCACTAGTTTGCCAAATATGTCAAATTATAGTTCGGATATTTGTTGAGTGCTCGTTCCGCAACTAGATAGTCGAAAGGTTAACTTATGAAACTTGTAGGGAAAATTCGATTATGTAAATAAATGATATTCCCTATGTATTTTTATATGAAATTTGTGTTTAAACAACACTTTTGCATCTTGTAAAAAAAATAATAATGCTGAATTTTGCGGAAAATTATTGAAATGGTAACTTTTAGCGCTTTTTGGGCAGTTTCTAGTGCTACCGGACATCGGGAAAGTATTAGACCGAACCCTTGCATTTCCAATTAGAGTTTAATGTATATTTGGTGTTGGACTTTCGTCTGAGTCCTAAAGATGTAATTTAAATGGTTTCTGCGGATCCTGAGTTTTCGTCAACACGCTAGTTTACTAGGTACTACTCTAGTTGTTTCGATGCATTGTTTACACTGTTTCAAATGTGACCAATAAAAATGAATCATGTGCATCATAAATGAATATTCCATGAGTATTCTAAGATGTATATCATGTAATCATGCAGTTTGAATATTCAAAACACATACTTGTATAATGTAAATCATTGCTTTAAATGTACGTAAATTACCCGAAGGTGGCAGTTGTCACATTCTCCCCCTGTTATTGAGAATTTCGTCCCGAAATTCAAGCTTAGTTATTCTTTCTAGGAGTCTTCTTAAACAGATGAGGATATTTGGCTTTAATTTGGTCTTTACGCTCCGAAGTATACTCGGGTCCGTGACGAGAGTTCCAACGAACTTTTACTAGCTTGATACGACTTCTCCGTGTTTTCTGGACCTTCCAGTCCATGACCTCTACCGGTTCTTCGGTGAATTGGAGTTTGTCGTCAATGTGAATTTCATCCGTAGGAATGATAACGGTTTCTTGTGTTGGACTCTTTTTAAGATTCGACACATGAAACGTGTCGTGCACACTGCTAAGTTAATCTGGTAACTTCAACTTGTAGGCAACAGTGCCAATCTTTTCTAAGATTTCAAATGGTCCAATGTAACGTGGGTTAAGCTTTCCACGTTTACCGAACCTCGCTACGCCTTTCCAAGGCGAGACTTTCAACAAGACTTTGTCTCCAACCTCGAAAGATAATGGTTTTCGTCTTTTATCTGCGTAGCTCTTTTGTTGATCGCGAGCCGCCTTGATGCGGTCTCGTATCTGAAAATTTTTATCCGTAGTCTCTTGGACTAGTTCCGGACCAATTAATTGACTATCGCCTGTTTCCACCCAACATAGCGGAGAGCGACACTTTCTACCATAAAGAGCTTCAAACAGTGCAGCTTGTATACTGGTATGGTAGCTCTTATTGTAGGAAAACTCAACTAAAGGTAGATGAGTATCCCATTTGCCGCCTAAATCCATAACACATGCACGAAGCATATCTTCGAGTGTTTGGATTGTCCGTTCGCTCTGGCCGTCAGTTTGTGGATGAAAGGCCGTACTTAGATTCAAATAAGATCCAAAGGCCTGTTGAAATGATTTCCAAATTCTTGAAACAAAACGACCGTCTCGGTCCGAAATGATTGAAATAGGCACTCCATGACGAGCCACTATTTCTTTGAGGTAGAGTTTCGCTAGTTTCTCGGTACTATCCTTCCCCCGAATCGGCAAGAAGTGTGCGGACTTTGTAAATCTATCGACGATTACCCATATCATGTCATGGCCTCTTGAGGTCCTGGGTAACTTCGTAATGAAGTCCATCGATATTTGTTCCCACTTCCAAACGGGAATCTCAGGTTGTTGTAACAAGCCCGAGGGTTTCTGATATTCATCCTTGACCTTCGCGCAGGTCAAGCATTTTCCGACATAAGTCGCGATATCACCTTTGAGGTTAGGCCACCAATAATACTCTTTCAAGTCTTGGTACATTTTATCTGATCCAGGATGGATCGAGTACTTGGACCTATGAGCTTCCTCAAAAATAACATCTCGAAGGCCTCCAAAGAGTGGAACCCAAATTCGACCCATAATGTATAAAGTTCCATCTTCTTTCGGCACTAATTTTTTTTCCATGCCTCGAAGTGTTTCTGCTAGAATATGTTCCTCCTTGAGTGCTTCTTGTTGTGCATTATGAATTCGTGCGATAAGATCTGTGTGAATCGTCATTTCTAGTGCTCGCACTCTTAGTGTTTTAACTCGTTCCTTGCGGCTCAAGGCGTCTACTACAACGTTCGCCTTGCCCGGATGGTACTTGATCTCACAATCATAATCGTTCAATAATTTAACCTAATGTCGCTGACGCATATTTAATTCTTTTTGGTTGAATATATGTTGTAGACCTTTATGATCTGTGAAAATAGTGCACTGTGTATCATATAAGTAATGCCGTCAAATTTTCAAAGCAAATACCACCGCGCCTAACTCTAGGTCGTGTGTGGTATAGTTCTTCTCGTGAACTTTCAGTTGGCGAGACGCGTACGCGATAACCTTTTCACGTTGCATGAGTACACAACCCAAACCTTGATGCGAAGCATCACGGTATACCACAAAGTCATCGGTACCGTCGGGTAATGATAAGATTGGTGCAATGCACAACTTGTCTTTAAGAAGGTGAAATGCTGCTTCTTGTTTCTCTCCCCAATCGAATTTCCTGTCTTTCTGTGTAAGAGAAGTTAGCGGTTGGGCAATCTTTGAAAAATTCTCAATAAATCTCCGATAATATCCCGCTAAGCCCAAAAATTGTCGCACTTCAGTAGGAGTCTTGGGCGCTTCCCAATTTTTAATCGATTCAATCTTTGACGGGTCTACTTGAATGCCCTTCTCGTTCACTACATGCCCGAGAAATTGTACCTCGCGAATCCAAAATTCGCACTTAGAAAATTTCGCGTATAGTTTCTCCATTTTTAACAACTCCCAAATGGTTCTCAGATGTTGTTCATGTTCATCAGTCGATCGAGAGTATATCAAAATGTCGTCAATAAACACTATGACGAATTTGTCAAGATACGGCTTGCACACACGATTCATTAAATCCATGAAGACCGCTGGTGCATTCGTTAAACCAAAAGGCATAACGAGAAACTCGTAATGACCATAACAAGTCCGAAAAGCCGTTTTCGGTATGCTTTCTTCTTGAATCCGTAATTGATGATACCCCGATCGTAAATCTATCTTTGAGTAGAAACTCGACCCTTGCAGTTGATCGAATAGGTCATCAATCCTCGGTAATGGATATCGATTCTTGATGGTAAGTTTATTCAACTCGCGATAATCGATGCACATCCTGAAAGTTCCGTCCCTCTTCTTTACAAACAAGACTGGAGCTCCCCAAGGCGAGTAGCTCGGTCTGATGAATCCTTTATCCAATAACTCTTGAGGTTGTGTGGATAACTCTTGCATTTCAGAAAGTGCTAATCGATATGGAGATTTAGCTACGGGTGCGGCTCCTTGCATTTCAGAAAGTGCTAATCGATATCGATATGGAGATAAGGTGGTAGTCCTGGAAAGTCTTCAGGAAAGACTTCAGGAAATTCTTTTACTACCGGAATATCTGTCAACTTCGGCCCATCGGCCTTCGTGTCCACAACATGTGCTAGAAAGGGAATACAACCTTTCCATAAGCACTTTTGTGCCTTCATGCAATTAATGATCCGCAATGGTGTGTTGTGCTTCTCTCCATGAATAACAAATGTCTCTTTGTTCGGCAGTGGTAGGCGAATGATCTTCTCATGACAGAAGACTTCGGCTAGGTTATCGGATAACCAATCCATGCCAACCACTACTTCGAAACTACCCAACTGAACGGGTAAGAGATCGATATTGAATTTTAGCTCCAGACTCGACTAGTTTACCGTTTTCCAATTCTATAGAATTGAGGAAACGTCTAGCTTACTTGACTCAAGGCCAAGTACATTTTGAATTCTATGTAGTAAGGACTTCACTGTACAAATGTAGAGGACAACCCAATCCCTATGTTTAGATGTAGGATAACCCAATCCCAATTTGTAGCTAGGACAATCTTGTCACTAGCCATGAAACTCATTTCACATGCATGAATTTGGTTGATAGAAAACGTGTCGGTGACTCTTAATGATTTGACAAGAGTCAGCTAATTCCCCATTAGCTAAGTTGATATAGTAATGTGTGTCTAACTAACATGAATCTAGTTCGAGTATATGCTTAACATTTAAAGACACTAGCTAAGCTCGGTGTTGGTATTAAAAGAATTGATACATGATGATCGTAGAGTGTACGTATTCATGACTTCATTGGGATTTTGTGGAATATTCATAGTTCTAACCACACACACACTTATTCACAAGCTTGATCCCTTCTTAAGTATTATCGTCTTTCTAGTCTTTGTTTTGCGCCCAGTCTCAGCACACTGCTACTCTTGGCGCTTTTGCAATTGCCCTCATGATGAACGTCTCACTTGTCGCATTTAGGATTTCGGCAAGTTACCAGCATACTTCCTGGTGACAAAATCGTTTATGGCAGCGATTGCCTTAATTTCTCTCATGGCGAGAGTTATTGTTTGAGTGATCGAGGTAGGGAGGGATGATGTGGTCATTCTTCGGATCTTCGAGGCTAAACCCGAAATGTAACACTCAGTGTGTTTGAATTCGGGTGTTACCCAGTATGGAACAACCCTTGAGAGACCGTGAAAGCATCAAGTGTAACCATCAATATTGGCTCCAGTTATGATCGAGTTCTTTTATAAAATCATATGAAAATAGATAAGAAAATCAGATGATATAAAAGAATGATGTATGGTTAAATAAATAACCAATAGAAATGTAGTGTATAAATATATCATGTCTTGAAACAGAATATTATGTCTTGTGTAGAGGATGTCGTGTCTTGTGCAAAAATGTCATGTCTTGTCTTTGTCGAAGAGGTTTGAATAACACCACAATATGCAATATAATATTAGCACTTATATATAGGAAGTACCAGCGGCATATCCACCATGCTTTTATCATATTACACACGTCTCATCACTTACAAATAACCACAAAAAAATGTCTTGTGTATACCAACATCAAATTCCATGTATAACAATGTCTTGCGTAACAATGTCATGTATAAACCATGTCTTGTGTAAAAGCATTGATTTTTAACACATAACTTTTGACTTAAACATTTAATTCTTTTGACGCCATGATCTTTTTAATACACACTATTAAAAGAATCTAGACATGTATTTGGATAAATAAAGTCTATCATGTGCCCAAGAATGAAGAATGCAATCAATCGGTCATAGAAACCTCAAGACCACATTGTTCATACATGTTTGAATAAATGATAATGTGGATAACCAAAACCAAAAGGTGTAATGCCTCTTGCGTGTATTGGTCATATGTCTAAATGGAAAAAGAAAAATAATTCGTTAAGGAGGGGAAACCAACCAGTGGTCTTCGTCCATATAATATGTATTCCCTACTCTATGGACCTCGATCATCCTAAGTAGAGAAAATCCTTTGTCTTGCTTGTCCATGTGACAATTATGGTAATAGTGCTTGAGTTTCACGAGCTCTAGCAAGATTATTAGAATCTCCAAAAATGTCAAATAAAATGCAATGAGGGAGTTGCAGCATGTCTCATGCCATACCATTCCTTGGGAAAAGACAAATGTCAAGCGACGGAATTTATTGTATCATTTCCAATAAATATGATAAGGTAAGGTAAGGTAAGGTAAAGTAGGGTAAAGTGTCATAGACACCATGGAACCAACCCATGTTCAAGAATTTCGAGAATGTTGAGGAAAATCCTCCATGAGTGGCTAACAAGTTTTGTTTGTTTAAATGACTAGTCTCAACTGAATCGTGATATAGATCGAATGTTAGGTGTGAACAAATACGTGTCGTCTTCATGTATTGTATTGTATTGTATTGTATTGTATTGTATTGTATTGTATTGTATTGTATTGTATTGTATTGTATTGTATTGTATTGTATTGTATTGTATTGTATTGTATTGTATTGTATTGTATTGTATTGTATTGTATTGTATTGTATTGTATTGTATTGTATTGTATTGTATTGTATTGTATTGTATTGTATTGTATTGTATTGTATTGTATTGTATTGTATTGTATTGTATTGTATTGTATTGTATTGTATTGTATTGTATTGTATTGTATTGTAATGTATTGTATTGTATTGTATTGCATTGCATTGTATTGCATTGCATTGCATTGCATTGCATTGCA
>JARYGA010050127.1:0-18000 GCA_030545235.1 Helianthus tuberosus | reverse complement strand
GTGAATGCGTTGAAAAATGTGTTGTAGAATTCCTCAGCCATGATGTAAACCTTGACAAATACAAACAAACAAACAATCAGTACAATCAATAACAAATAAATTGTAACAGACTGACACTCGATCGACGTGAAATGATCTCGACAAGAAAAAGTTCACTTTTGGAGCGAAATAAGAAACTTGAGCGAATTCTTATTGACGTTGAGCGAAATCACATGTATCTTGGAGCAAAATCTCAAATGTTCACAAGAGTGGAATCACTGGTTGTCCGAATAAGCTGAATCACAGTGTACGAATAAGCTGAATCACAATGTACGAATAAGCGGAATTAGAATTCTGAGTGACCTTTGGAGCGAAATCACACTTATCTAGTCCACAAAAGCGAAACCAGGTTGACTAATGAGCGAAATTAGACCATGTATGTCCCTAAGAGCGAAATCACCATGATCATACGAGCGAAATCACTGATTATGTGACACAAGAACGAAATCAGATGGTCATATGAGCGAAATCAGAGTGACAAATAAGCGAAATTAAGTTCTTGAAGTGGACATATGAGCGAAATCCTTCAGATTATGTGACTCAGGAGCGAAATCAACATGACATATAAGCGGAATCACAAGATGTTCGTATGAGCGAAATCAAGTCCGAAGTCAATTTGGTCCATTTTTAGTCAGAATTTTGATGTGAAACTTTCAAGGGTTTATCTTTGCCCAATATTACACACACTGTGAAATTTTGATCCGGTTTTGACCGATAAAACTTCCTGAAATGATGAAAGAAGGTGTAGAAGTCAGAATGTGATCGAAATCAAGCTAAACTCTTCTTCCTGAGCTCTGATACCACTTGTTGGATCGTTGTTTGACCCGATTGAGTCGATCAGAAGAGTTTTAAGTCCAGTTCAAAGGCGGAATCAGAGAACTAGACACAAAAACAGCTTGATAATCTAATATCTATCACTTATATTGCATTTAACAACTATTACAACCTTGACAGAAATCCGACAGCACTTTGTTACAGTTCTGAAGTCATGTCCCGAATGAATGACCAAGTGCACCTTATATAGTGAGTATGATTTCGCTTATGTGAACATGACATATGAGCGAAATCACTTGTTTCTGATTTCGCTTATATGGACATGTCCATATGAGCGAAATCACTCCCTTAACCTCTAACAATCGTTTCTCGAACCTCGTGCAATGAATATCCTATCTAATCTTATCCTATTACATGATACAAGACGAAGTCAATAGACGTAATGCACTAACACTTGGCCATTGATTTACACACGTGGATGGCTAGGATTTCATCATCAAATCGTAAAATACACTAGTGTATTTCATCATCAAATCCTGGTCATTGATCTACACACATGTATGGCCAGGATTAGTTCGCTCAGTTCGCAAACTACACTAGTGTTCACTCTTGAACCTAATCATATATATATATATATATATATATATAGGGTAAGGTTCATGCGAGAACCACCTTTATTGCGAGAACCGCGAGAACCAATGTGAACACAACCTAAAATAGCTAAAAAACCCTAAAAAAACCTAACCCCCACCCCCCCCCCCCCAAAAAAAAAAACCCTAACCCCCCCAAGCTAAATGCTAAAAACTAAAACCCCCGAAAAAACCTAAAAAAAAACCTAACCCGCCCCCCCCCCCCCCAACCTAAACCCCCCTCCCCCCCCCTAAACCTAAACCCCCCTCCCCCACCCCCCAAAAACCTAAACACCCCCCCCCCCCCCCCCAAGCTAAAATGCTAAAAACTAAACCCCCAAAAAACCTAAAAAAAATCTAAAAAAATAAAAAAAAAATCTAATTTTTTTAAAATATTTTTTATGTTAAAATTGCTACTTTTAGTAGCCAAAATTTTTTTTTTTAAAAATTTTTTTTTTAAAAAAAAATTAAATTTTTTTTGGCTACTAAAAGTAGCGATTTTAACATAAAAAATATTTAAAAAAAAATTTGTGTGTTTTTTAGCTATTTTTAGGTATTTTTTGTTGTGTTTACATTGGTTCTCGCGGTTCTCGCAATAAGGAGTGGTTCCTAACGGATATTTGTCCTATATATATATATATATATATATATATATATATATATATATATATAGTGTGAGGTTCATTGGGGAACACTAAAAAAGTGGGGAACAGTGGGGAACCGACTCAAACGAACTCCGATTGGACTCATTCCAGCGGCGTTGGAACCGTCTCGTCAAACCCTAACTAGGATCTCTTAACCCTAAACCCTAAATCATAACCCCTAAACCCTAAATATATTAGAGTTTGGCTTTTAGAGTTTAGCTTTAGGGTTTAGCCTTAGGGTTTAACTTTAGGGTTTAGAGTTTAGATTTAGGGTTTAGCTTTAGGGTTTAGCTGTAGGGTTTAGCTTTAGGTTTAGCCTTTAGGGTTTAGCTTTTAGGGTTTATAGTTTAGATTTTACGGTTTAGCTTAGGTTTTAGCCTTATTTTTTAGCTTTAGGGTTTAGAGTTTAGGAGTTAGGATTTAGGGTTTAGGGTTAAGAGATCTTAGTTAGGGTTCGACGAGCCGGTTCCAACGCCACTGGAATGAGTCCAATCGGAGTTCGTTTGAGCCGGTTCCCCGCTGTTCCCCACTTTTTTAGTGTTCCCCAATGAACCTTCCCATATATATATATATATATTGAGGATCATGTAAAAAGAGGCTTGAGTATGAAAAATATTGTGGGGCTAACATGTGTTCTTGAGTTATATTAATTCAAAAGGGTAAAAAAAGTAATATACTTAATAATTCAATTAAATGATAAATATTCCCATAACCGCCAGGGAGTTATTTTAGGATTCCGATTTGTTTTTTTTTAAAGATCTTTTAAGATTCTGTGTTTTATTTGTCATCTCGTATAAATCTTCAAGATCGCAAGAAGTTATCATCATTGTAATACGGTTTATTTTCTGTTATGTGCGAAAATATATTGTGCGGTGTTTTAAACCTGCTTTCATATTTTTTAAACTTGCAGTCCAGGATGTGTTCTTCGTATGTTCTTCGTATGGTGTTTTAAACCTGCATTCATGGTGTTTTAAACCTGCAGTCCAGTATGCGTTCTTTGTATGGTGTTTTTAACCTGCATTCATGGTGTTTTAAACCTGCTGTCCAGTATGTGTTTTTCGTATGTTCTTCGTATGGTGTTTTAAACATGCATTTATGGTGTTTTAAACCTACAGTCCAGTATGTGTTCTTCGTATGTTCTTCGCATGGTGGTCAGCATTTACACCTGCATTCATGGTGTTTTACACCTGCATTCCAGTATATTTTTTTTTCGTATGTTGTTTTAAACATGCATTCCAGTAGGCTTCATATCATGTTATGCGTATTTTTTTATCTATATAAATGTAACAATATGGTACTCATATTAAAGATAAAAAAGCTCGTTATTATGGTGCAATTTATTTTTAAAAAACGTTACGTATAAAAAGTTATTGACGTTAAAAAAAGATGGGTGGAACTTCCATGTACATTAAAGTTGACCACAGTTACTTTATTTAAAAATACAATATAAAAAGACACTATTACCCCTAACCTAGCCAAATTAGTAAAAAAAATTAAAAAATAAAAATAAAACATAGTTTACATTTTAAGCCCTTCTTGATCTCAACCATTAACTACAAGATCTAAGGGCTTAAAGCACTTAATAATCTTTGGTCCAAGATCCAACTAGAGCCCGTTTAATTATAGAATTGAAAGCCGATACTAATAGTGTATTTCCAACAATCCAAAGTAGTTGAGTCAAAATGTCAAAATACCGAAATGTGAAGCGTTGATCGATACTCAAGTGTCAACCTGCCATTCAATTCAGAAGTACATAATCCTTATTAAAACCCCACATCAACCATCATTATTCGAATTCTCAGTCGCCAAGACGCCAACTCCCTAAAGTTTTGCTTCAATTGGTTCATTCGATTTCAATCTTCTCATAAATCAAAGGTCTGCTTCAATTGATCGACGATTCATCTTTCCACTCAGATAATCTCTGTAGAACCGGTTGAGTGTTTTTCTATTCCTTGTTCTTTCGTAATATATATACTTGTGTTCGAATTGGACGAAACCTCAGGGACGAAAACTGCATATTACTCTAAAAACTAACAACCCCATCGTCACTTTTCCATTTGTTATGCGACGCTCGATACTCGCTCGACGTTTATTCGAAAAATACTCGAATCGAAAGGCGCTCGTTCGACTTTGGCTCGGTTGAAAAAACGCTCGGTTCGGTTCGGTTCGATTTGTAAACGAACTGAGCACGAGCAAAGGTCTGATCAGTTCGGTTCGGCTCGTGAAGAGCACTGGTGTCATGTGTAGCATATGTAAGTATTTATTTTATATAAGCATATGTCATAGTGATGGGTAATAAAGAAAAGGAGCTTCGGCCGGCCATTTGTAGATATAACCAAAACACCCGGAGGTGTTCCATGTGACTAAATAAAGTTCAGCACGAAGATCTTGACTTATAATGATAAAATTACAAAAGCTAAAAACGAATCCACCATACAAAATAACTGATTTAGCGTCATACATATATTATTAGGCGTATTGGAGTTTAATAATCCAAATTATTACCCATCGGTAGATAATAAATAAATTGGTAAAGTGACTAATAACACTCATAACTATCATTTGCGTAACCATGTTCAATCTTACTTTAAAAAGAAAAATCATTGGGATATATGGTCTGACCCATGAGCGGAAAGTAAGATCAGTGGTAAGTTACATTGATGGATAGTATCTTGGAGCAGTGGTCTGAGTTTCTCAAAGTATATGCACAAGACAATAAGCTGAAGCATAGTTATTGATAGAGCTCATAGCGAGCGCTATAGCGAATAGCGTAGTGTATCACTCATGTGTCGCTATTTAATTTTGGCGCCTCCATAGCGAGCAAATAGCGGGATTTTACTTTTTTTTTCCGTGTTTTAATACAAATAGCATACATATAAAACATCATATAACACAGCTTATTTAGATATAATATACATATAAAATATTTCTAAAATTTTCTCCTAGTGTGTCGCTAAACATAAAATAGCGCCCGCTATTTCATTGCTACGTAGCGTATTGGTAGCTTGTCACTGTCGTCCGCTATTTGCTAATAATAACTATTGAGCTGAAGACAAAATAAGATAACGAAAATGAAATTGTATATACGCACAAGAGTCAAGACAATAAGCTGAAGACAAAATAAGCTAACGAAAATGAAATTGTCATAACTAAAAACTGAAAGGTAATACACATACATACATACTCCATCACACCCCCACCAAAAATCCAAACGGCTTTCATACATTAAATTAAACTACAAAATATATTAGATTTATTTATTCATAAAAAAAATATATATAATTTACAAGTCGTGAGTTACTTCCATAGCCATTTATGGCTAACAAAAAAACACACTTTTTTGATAAATCTTACTCTCTTTGACCTACCAAACGATTAAAGTCCTAAACAAACCAAAATTTCCCAATTTACACTTAACTATTTAGACACAAATCACAACAAGATTGAAGATTCTAGTTGATAAAAGATTTCTTGATTCACCTACCTAAGCATGTCATTGGCTTGCAATTGCAGCCCACTCAACACCGGTGAAATGCTAAAAGTAGTACCATCTCCAGCGAATGTAGGGTGGCCGAGCGGCGTTGGCCTATCGGGAATCGTAGGCACTTCGATATCACCTTCCAACATCTTCAATGCATCCATAATTGTAGGCCTTAAAGCCACCATTACATGAGCACACAAAATTCCCACAAGCACAAATCTTTCCATGATCCCTTTAGGGTTCGTAGACTCATTACCTGCGCCATGTTCCAACAAACACGGATCCAATACTTGTCCGATTTTCCCTTCTTTTATAAGCGACCAGGCCCAATCAGTAATCAAGAACCCGCGCGGGGAATCTGCTCTAGACAAGTCAAGAGCTTTCCTCCCACACATCATCTCCAGAATCACGACTCCAAAACTATAGACATCACTTTTTTCAGTCAGTTGACCGTAAAGCGCGTATTCTGGGGCTAAGTACCCGTGGGTCCCGGCTACTCTAGTAGTGAGATGAGATTGACCTTCCCTACTTTGCTTGGCTAACCCGAAATCCGCCACTCTAGCTCCCATGTTTGCGTCTAGAAGTATATTTGTAGCCTTGATGTCTCTATGATATATAGCCGGTTTGACTCCATAGTGAAGATATGCTAAACCTTTTGCTACATCCAGAATTATGTTCTTTCTTTGAGGCCATGTTAACTGCGGTCTCCGACTCGTCGTTGGAAACAAATGATCATCAAGATTCCCATTCGACATGTACTCGTAAACAAGGTACCTTTGATCATCTCGTCGCTCGTAACCCTCATCTTCACCATGAATACAACACCCTTTCAGCGGAACAAGATTCCTATGCCTTAAATTGCTAATAATTTCAACTTCATTACAGAACTCATCGTTCCCTTCAAACTCCGATTCTATAATCTTCTTGACCGCAACAACCGATCCGTCAGGTAACACGCCCTTGTAAACAACCCCAAACCCGCCTCTACCTAAAAAATTCTTTTGCGAGAAGTTATCAGTCGCCTTTTCGAGCTCGTGAAGCTTGAACCATATAGACCCCGTATTCGGCCGCCTCCTAACCCTTCCCGATTCGAATTCACCGACACGCGATTCGTCAATCTTTTCCCTTTTCCTCTTCCGATCCCACCAAAAGTAGGCTCCCACAAAAAAGGTTGTCACAACAACAGCCACAAGTCCACCAGCCAAGCCGAATACCAAAGACGAATGCTTATTTTTATGGGTTTTGGTTAAAACAGTAATCCCAAAATTACAAGACACAGCACCATCACTTTCAGGCCCAAACTGATTAGCAACACCAGCAGCATAAAGAACAACAAAATAAAAACAATCTTGCGAATGAGAAGCGTTACCATCAATCGAATTCAATTCACTATGAACCCGTAACCCCGCATCAATACAAGCCGCACACGCAGTAAGATCAGTAAGATCACTCCTACACGACGAATCCAGAACCGTATTATTCCCCAATTTCCGGTGCCAATCTTCGACAGTCTGAATTGCAGCACAGGTGTTTGACGAAATGACAAACTGAACAGGATTAAAACAAAACGACGCAAGATTGTTGGGTAATGAAAGAGAATCAAGTTTGGTCTGAAAATCAGACAAACAAGCCGAAGATGTTGCAAGATCAGGGAGATTAAACTGGGAACTTGTTTTGAGATGCTGTGCTAAACTGATGCCGTACACGGTAAGCAACGTTTGACAGCAGCCGGTGGAGTTGCTAAGGGATTTTGTGGAGTCGGCGGAGTGGCGGCAGTCGACGGTGGGCCATGGGATTCGAACAACGTAGTCGAAGTTCATCGGGCAAGTTATCGAATTGGTGGGTGTTTGAGAGGAAACCAAGGAGATTAAGAATATTGATAGAGTGACGAGAAGATAAAGATTCATGATTAATTGTTGGGTTGGGTGGAATTCATGGGGATTTGAATTGTACTTGGTGAAGGGAAAAGAGGAGAAATTGGGTACGTGAGTGGGAATTTCGTAGATGGTTGGCTGTGGCTCTGGATTGATTATTTAGGAAACATCGTAGAAGAAGTGATGGGGAGAGATTTGATCATAGGAGTTTTAAAGGCTGATGTTGAGGTTCTTGAAATGATAACCAGTCAAAGGTTTTACTTCTCGAGGGTGGGTGATGAAAGTTGATCAGGGTTGTCCCCACTCAATCAAAAGGCTTGTGTAGGACAAGAATAAAAAGAAGAAATAAAGCAAATTGTTAGTGCCCAATGGCGCACCCACCCCATCCCTCTACGTCAAAGAGGGCATGTTCCGCTATCGCAGTAATGAGCGTTAAAGGGGAAAAGCAGGTGGGACTTATTCTTTTCAACCAATCAAATATTTCTCTTTATTTTTTTTTGTATTGTTTAATAGTGATTGAGTGCAAAATGATGAGTGGAATGAAAACTTGACATGACATGACATGACATGATATTATTGGCTAGAAAATAACTTAACACCCTAGGTGACTGAACGATACCCTCCACTCGTAAAGAGAGGGGCTTTAAAGCCCCTTATGTGACATGACGCTGATATAACGTGATAAAGCTCCTAAGACTTTATACTACACCCTCCAACCTAAAAATGATTTAATTGAATTGGGTGGCAAAAATATTAATATATTAAATCGTTCTTATCATAGCCCAATTAACTGATTTGTTAGGCAATACTCTTTTTTATGAACAAATTAACATTTTTATTATCGTTCTATTAAAGCAGTATATACAATTTAACATTTTTATTATCGTTCTATTAAAGCAGTATATATACCATATATTTGGCAAAATTATCAATATATCAAAATGCTTATGCTAAGTTAAAGTTAATTATCAATATAGTTAAGGTTTATTACTATATACCTGATTTCGGTCTTGAGACAGATGCAGTTTCCGGAGCTTTGATGTAGATGGATTCATGGTATTCTTTCATCGGCTAGATCATCCGTTCTTGTTAATGGTTCTCCGACATTTGAGTTTGGGTGTGGTAAAGGTTTACGTCAAGGTGATCCCATTTCTCCGTTTTTATTCATTGTTGTCATGGAAGCCTTTTCTGGTATTTTTAGAAAAGTTTGTGATATTGGAGCGTTCCATGGTGTGAAGATCAAGGATGGAGGCCCGATTGTTTCCCATTTACTCTATGCGGATGACGCCATGGTTATGGGTGAATGGTCTCAATTTATTTTTACTGCTTTAAGAAGAATGCTCCGTATTTTTCACATGTGTTCGGGCTTGCATATTAATATTAACAAGTCTACTCTATTCGGCGTGGGTATTAGAGATGATCAAGTTAATACAGAAGCAGTCACATTGGGGTGTAGACCGGGTAGCACTCCATTTAAGTATTTGGGAATTATTGTGGGTCAATAACTGGGAGCCGGTCATAAACGTCTTCAAAAAACGGCTATCCAAGTGGAAGGCCACCACTCTCTCGATGGGAGGTAGGGTGGTTTTGATTAAATCGGTTTTAGAAAGTCTTCCGACTTATTATTTTTCGTTATACAAGGCTCCGGTGACGGTCATTAACAAGCTTGAAGGTATTATTAAGAGATTTCTGTGGGGCGGAAGTGACGAAATTAGGAATACTCATTGGGTGGCTTGGGAAGAGGTGACAAAACCGAAAGAAGAGGGAGGATTGGGTCTAAGTAAAATGGATGTGATTAACAACGCTATGATTTTGAAATGGTTATGGAGGTATAAAGTGGAGCGAAACGCTCTTTGGAGAAGATTGATTGATGCGATTCATTTGACAAAAAGGAAATGTGATGCATATCCGGTTAGTGCTAATATTCGAGGTACGTGGTCAAAAGTGGTGAATATTGGTTATCGTACTAAAGTTCAAGGGACTCAATTTGTGAATATGGTGCGGGGTGTTATTGGTAGGGGCACGGAAATAAAGTTTTGGATTGATCCTTGGGTGAAAGATGTTCCGCTACGTGTCTTGTTTCCTTGTTTCCTAATATTTTTCGCCTTGATAAGGATAAATGGTGCAATGTGAATGATAGGATTGAGGATTCAGTAGGTGGGCCGATTAATTGGAATTGGAGTAGGTATCCGGAATCGCAAGTTGAAGTTCAAGAATTGCTGGATTGTCATCGGGTGCTTAGTGATGTCCGACTTAGCAGCAGAACGGATGAATGGGTTTGGAATAAAGGGGATAACAAAGATTTTTCGGTTAAGGAAACTCGAAGATGGTTGCTTCAAGAGGCGCCCAGGTCTAACGATAATGTCTACAAATGGTGTAAGTGGCTTCCTAACAAATGTAATTTATTCATGTGGAGGGCGAATTTGGATAGAATTCCGACGTTGGTAGCGTTAATCACGTTTGGGGATAATATTTGTTCGATGTGTGGTGATACGGAAGGAAGCACGGACCATATGTTCAATGCTTGCATCATCACTAATGGTGTATGGGATGCGATTTGTACATGGTGCCATATCCCGAAAGGTTTTTTGTTCTCTTTTCGAGATATTTTAGAAATGGCTAAAAGGGTGGATGGCTCTAGTGTCCGGAAACAAGTTGTATATGGGGTGGTAGTATTGACGTGTTGGTGTGTTTGGAAGGCTAGGAACGAGAAAAGATTCGACAACATGGAGATCAAGGTGCCGAAGATTGTGACCGAGGTTAAATCGTTGGGTTATCTGTGGTATAGAAATAGATTCAATGGGGGGAAGGTAGATTGGAAAGGATGGAATTCATTTTGTATTGATGTAATGTAATTGTTCGAGTGGGTTTCTCCATCTTGGAGATGCCTGGCTCGTTGTGTTTTTAATGACGTTTGTTTTTCAAAAAAAAAAAAGTTACTTTTCTTATAAAAAGCTATCGCACATGTTTGAATTTTTTAGACGTGTTGTATAAATTTTGTTAATAATAGAGTTGCATTCAACATATATTTTTTTTGGTATCGTAGACTATACATGAGTGTCGGTATGTTAATGAACCGAACTAACATTAGCTTTGAATGTTTTCAATCGACCTAAAACACGTGACGATATCCATTTAAGTGTAAGTATCGTAACATAAAGATCTGATACCGATTGAATTCTCGCCACGTAGCGCGGAGGAATCCCACTAGTTGTACTTGAACGTTGAAATAATACCAAGTGAGTATTTAATTTAGGAGTAATAATCATGTCGGTTTGGTGTGTGTAAGAACGTTAGAAATTAGCCCGAACATGACATATATATTTGACTAAAATATTATTTCCGTCCCAGCTGAGGTTTGATCATTTTTGTGACTTTCATCCCTAATGTGTCATTTTCATCCAAAAAGTTATTTTTTCAATTTTCGTCCCTGATGGACAAATTTCAAGGGATGAAAGTCGCAATAATTTGCAAAAATCAAGTATGAAAATGACAATAAAATGTAAACCTGAAGGACTCAAATGCACAAAAAACTAATTTGGATGGAACGAGCAAAAATGACTAACTCTCAAGGATGATTTTGGCATTTTACTCTATATATTTATTTGTGTCAAAGACAACAACCTTAATATAAATATGCTTAAACCATGTAAACTAGACACATAACCCGTTTTTCTAAGCATGTCAAACGGGTTGGTGAGTTGTAAATATGTACGTTGTATCGGGTATAATCAGGGGCAGACTTATGAAGAAACATCGGGTTCCCAGGAACCCATTCGGTTTTTAGTTTATAGTGGAAATATATATATAAAACTGAAAAGGAACCCATAAGTAAAATATTCGGTAACCCATTAACATAAAAGCTTTCGTAGTCCACTGGTTAATGCGCGTTCTGCTTTTCCCCTAACCCCTGGTTTGAATCACGCTTCTGTCTTTTTATTGCTACGTTTTTTTTTGTTTTTTTAATGTTTGTATTCAACAAAAACCCATTTAGGGTTATACCAAAACAAACGCATAAGTGCAGAAATAAACATAACATCGCAGTCGCACAACACAACCTCCACCCTCACCCTCCTCCCTCTCCAGCAGCAACCACCTCTCCTCCGGGCTCCGGCCGTTCTCCTCCACTTCTCCAAGTCTCCAGACTCCAAAGTCCAAAAGTGAAAAGCCCAATCAGAATCATTCTCTTCTCACAGGTATGTGTTACTGATTTACTGTTGAATTGTTAATGTTAATAGTAATGTTAAATTGTAACCTAGCTTTAATTGTTTAAATTGGTTATTATTGAATCGTTCTATTCTCACATGTCTGTTTTAATTAGCTTGAATTGTTTCAAATTTTGTTGATGTTTTTATTAGTGAAACACATTCAAACTTGAATTTGGTATTTATGATGTATGCAGATGAATATTTCAAGTTTTTTTCTAAGGCAACCACCATCTAACCTTGAATCATCATCTTTAACTAGTAAACCCTTGAAAATAGATTTGGATGATATTCCATGAGATCCTGCCGAAAGGAAACCAATTTCATCTTATCACCCTAGTAAAAAAGATGAAATTAGGCGGACATATTTGCTTAGAGGTCCATGTCAACCGAAAGGGAAAAAACAGATTTTCCACAAACACTTACTGATAATGGTGATAAGTTAAGACGTTTTAATCCAAAATGGTACACATAAAAGTATGAAAATTGGTTGGAATATTGTGTCAAAGCTGATAGAGTGTATTGCTTATATTGTTACTTATTCTAAAGACGATATTCTTTTCATTGTTGCATTGTACTTTTATTATGTGATGAACCTTATCCGATCCGAACTGTCGAACTGACCCGAAATATTTTATGTTCAGTCATATGAAGTTGGAGTATCTAAAAAAGTGAACCCAGTGGAAAAAAATCCTGGATCCGCCACTGGGTATAATGGGTAATTAAACTAGTCGTTAATGGGTTGACGGGTTGTAATAAAAATGTAATCATGTTAAGCATGTCGTGAACAGGTTGGCGAGTTTCTTTAAATTCTAGTGTTGAACAGGTTGATGGCCAACCAGTTCACTTATAGCTCAACCCACCAGAATAATGGGTCAACTTATTTGAATCCAAGCCAAAACATGGTATTTTCGTGTTGACTTGTTATATGTATTTTCGTGTTGTGTAACAAAATGACTTGCTATATAGCTGATGTTTCAAATCGTCCCGTCAACACAATTGAAGCTGGTTGGCAGGTAAGTTCTCTTTCTTTCTTATTTATTTATTTATTTATTTATGATTGAGTTATTTATGTTTAAATTGAGGATTTGGATACGAAACATTCATTCAGAAGTACGTTTCATATTATATATATATATATATATATATATATATAGGGGTGGGTTAACGTACACTATTCCTTAATGTACAATACGTACGAGATGCAATTACGCACGTTATAAAACTCAAAACCCTAATCACGCATTTTGAAAACCATAAATCACGCATGTTGAAAACCATAATCACGCATGAACATAATCACGCATGTATAAAATCAGAAATCACGCATGGGGTAAAAACCTAATCACGCATGTTATAAAACTAATTACGCATGTTATAATTTCATCTCGTACGTATTGTACGTTAAGGGATATTGTATTTTACACTTTCCCTATATACATATATATACACACACATATATATACATATAGAGTAGGGTTCATGCGAGAACCACCTTTATTGTGAGAACCGCGAGAACCAATGTGAACACAACAAAATAAACCCACTACACCACCACCAAACCCTAAAAAAACCTAACCCCCTACCCCACCCCCCCGAAAACCTAACCCCCACCCCCAAAAAACCTAACCCCTCAACCCACCCACCCAAGCTAAATGATAAAAACCAAACCATAAAGCTAACCCCCCCCCCCCCCCGAAAACCTAAAAAAAAACTAACCCCCCACCCTCTAAAAACCTAAAAAAATCTAAAAAACACACAATTTTTTTTAATTTTCTTTATAAAAAAATCGCTACCATAATGCGATTTTTTTATAAAAAAATTGTGTGTTTTTTAGATTTTTTTAGGTATTTTTGGCTGTGTTTACATTGGTTCTCGCAATAAAGGGTACGGATCCTTCTCCTATATATACATATACATATGTATATATATATACATATACATATATATAGGGTATGTGTAACACCTCAGAAAATTGTGTCTAATTGATTAATGACACGTGTCCACTATCAAATGTGCCTAATAATTTGGATGAGATGGACTAATTTTGTCAAGTTATGAAACTATGAATGTGGAGGGACTATAGGTTTCAACATGCTAATTAATGGCCTCTGAGTGACCCTATACGGGCCATAAGCCTATGTGCTTACGGACCGCATGCATCTAATAAAATTGTTTTTGAGTAGCGGATACGGACCGCAAAGCTTTATAGCTTACGGTCCGTAAGGATTTGAAAACTAGGGGCGCCTACAAGGCTTACGGACTGTAAGCCTTTAGCCCGAAAGATTTTGTTTGGAGGCCAATGCATTCTGCCCTTATGCTACCTATCTCGCAATACTGAGCCATTGTGTAGCTTCTAACACGTCCATACACACCTGGACTGATCCTACAACACCTCTTACACTTGTCTTGAATCCAATTCAACCCCTTGCACTATATATAGGAGCTCTGGTGCAACATTTTTCCTTGCACCTTTCTCAATTCTTCCTCTTTTACTCTATCTGAAAGTTTCTGATCTTAAAGGAGCATCCCCTGAGTTTAAATATTCCAAGAATCATAAGTAAGTGTTCCTTTCCAGCTCTTTCATTTGGTAGGCTAAGATTTTAGCCGAAAGTCAAGCAAATTGACTTTGCCTTGACTTTCGGTTTATACCATTATGGTCTAGCCATTGTTCGAATCGAACATGGCTACGTGATCGTAATATGGTAGGTGTTAATTCCTCAAAAGGGCACCTCCTAGAAATCACGTTAAGTTGGTCAAATGACGGGTCAAAGTTAAGTTCAATAAAAAGTCAAACAGCAGATTTTCGGAAAACTTATAAAATGAACTTGTATATGTTATAACACATCTTTTTGACACTAAATCAATTGGTAACTAATATTAGAACATGTATAAACATGTTCAGCCCGTCATTTCCAGTTTATGTGCCGGTTCGCAACCGAAAGTCAAGCAGTTTGACTTCTTCTTTGACTTTCGATTCTGACCCGATTTAGCAACTTTAGCTACTGATTCTAAGTTGCATTATGATCATATTATAGTGTAGAATAACCCTCTGTGGTTATACTACATGATCATAATTAGTTCTTGAGTCTTATTGCAAGTTCTTATAATATGCCTAATAATGACCAAAATGCCCTTTTTGTGCATAACTTGGTTTTAATCAATGATAAACTTATGGAATGGATAACCTACTAATATGGTAATATGATTAACATGTTTTGGCATAATGAACTTGTTCATAACATAAGTTTTTATACAAGTTCATGAATGATGCCATATAATGACTAAAATGCTCTTATGGTGCATAGTTTGGTTTTAAACTATAATGATCATACAAAGTTGATAACCTACTGATGTTACAACATAATTAAAATGTTTTGGCATATTGAACTTGTTTACAGCTCATCCAATCACCCGATACCTCCTATGCGTGTACGGTTAACTTATGTAACTAGTTTACGTAAGTTTACCGAAATGGGTTAAATCTTTTCATATTCATTTCAAATTCCAGAATGTATATTGTTTACCCATATTATACAAGTCTTATTACTTTTTGGGATTAAACTACATTCTATCCGGTCATCGCTTAATCTAGCATATCGTACTGGCGGATGAGGTTCACAACGACGACAAACTCCAATTCACCAAAGAACCTGTTGAGGTCATGGACTGGAATGTCCAGAAAACACAGAGGAGTCGTAACATATTAGTAAAAGTCCATTGGAACTCTCGACACGAACCCAAGTATACATGGGGACGTGAAGATCAAATCAAAGTCAAATATCCTCACCTGTTCGAGAACACTCCTGCAAAGGATGACTCAGCTTGAATTTCGGGACGAAATTTTCAATAATAGGGGGGAGAATGTGACAATTGCCACTTTTCGGTAACTTTCTTACACTAAAAGTACTCATTTTAGCTACATTTTTACGCGTTTTGAACATCCGAACTGCACATTTCATGACATACACTTATAATTGTCACACCCCCAACATACCACATGCGGAATCACACGCGAGGCATGTGATATACCAGGATCTAGCCACCAATCACATTGAACTCATAACAAGATTTCGAATAAAAGCTTTCATTCATTAAAATAAAGTGTTACAAATCATTATTTATAACTTGTTGTGTTCAGGGGAAGCGTAATACAAAGTTTAACCAAAACCCAAGTGTATGTAATCAACTAGTCTCGTTTCAAGTTTCTATGTATCTCGACCCATGACCACTCCAGCATCCCAGACAGCAAGTTCCATATCCACACATATAATTAACCTGCGAGCATGCACACAAGTGTATCAGACAATGCTGGTGAGTTCACAGTTTTATGAAAACGTTTAGTTACCAAGTGTTTAATCCAGTTTAATAATAATACCGAAAGTAATGTTGATAATAATTCGAGTACCGTACAAGATGGCTTCCAGATTGTTTTGCCCATCCCCAATGCCCCATATCTAAGCATTGGTCATGATTAAGGTCATTAGTTCATGCCCGTCCTCTCAGGTACGGTGTTAGGTTGCCAAGCCTAATAGCGCTATTAACTAATACCCCGTTACCTCTCAGGTAACTATTCGGTAGAAGATGGGACTTAAGGTGATAGGAAATGAGTGTATTATCTAACATTCCAGTTTTTACCCAAAAGACTTATTCCTCTTAGTAATAACCAATGATTGTCCCATCCACCGGGACGCATGCTCAAGAGAAGTGAACTCAGCTTAGGTTGCTCGGTATGTTATGTTACCCATTCCAAGTTGGTCAACCAACCCTACCGTGGTTACCAAAGATAGTCAGTATCGTATGCACATTAATCACGTATTTTTCATACACATTACACATATAGCGTACAAGTAACACACACATCATTAAGCCAGTAGCATACCAGAACTACACATGACATGTAACAGTTTCCCATGTACATAACAGTTCATTGTCATCACATAGCATGTATCCAAGTTATACACAAGTTCACATCACCAACTCATATTTCACATAACACTTCAACTGTTCATTCTTTATGCACAAATAGTGCGATTTAATCAAGCTAATGGCTCACTCATGAGTGTGTGATCCAAGAATTTAGTATACTGTTCGTATCATCTTGTGGCCCATTAACTAGTGCCCAAACCAACCGAGTTCAAACTCTCACTAGTGGGTGGCCCATTTCAGTTCGTTCGGTCTGCTATGACACTTCGGCCCATATTCAGTATGCGGCCCAATGTAATGTGTGACCAAGTGTTAATCATGCGACCCATTAATGTGGTTCAATCCAACGAAGTGTGTGGCCAGATTCCCGAGTGTGCGACTGGGTCTCTAATGTGCAACCAGTTGTGTTTACCCAGCCCAATAGTTTACGGCCCATTAATTTTAGCAAACACGTTATCATGTTTCATAATCAGATCAGGCAGCCTTTTTTTCACATATTCAGTCGGTTACCAATGACATATAACATGAGGATCAATATTTCAATTAAGTCAAACAACACCATTATTCTAACAATCATTGGTCCTTGTATAATTCTAGGGTATAGGTTAAATATCATTCACACATCTGGATCGTAACAACAGTTTATCATTCATTATTACACTAACTTAAATTCCATAACACAATTCATCATACAACCCTCAAATCTTTATGTATGCCATATGGCACAATCGATCAACACGAATATCATAAACATTCCTACATTAGATCAATCATTAACAGCGAATAACACCTAACAAACATTCAAATCGAGTCTATGCATATCATTGACACTAGCATCCTGAATTGGCAGTTTATCATCATCATCATCATCATCCAATTGTTAGAAATCATGACTCAAATCCGTAATCGACCGTCTATGTGCATCTAGTAACATATTTGTAGCATCATATTTAACCGACAAGAACCCTAGTTTATCATATTTATTAATTAACATCATGAACACTCCTAAGTCCGATGCAATCAGTTTATTAATATTAGAAATTATCAAATTCCTATCATCTCGTTCAACATGATACCTACTAGGATTCTAGGTCATGACAGGATTTCAACCAACGAGTATCACACATCACAATAAAACATAACCACTCATATTAAAGAAGAGTCAATCAAAACTATTGTAACTATACTAACCGAGATGTGATGTGCGAGTCCAAAGGAGTGGGGCTTCGAATGTTGATCTTGCCATCGATCATCAAAGGAGGGGAGAAGATGAGAGTGCTAAGGTTGGCATTGTTTCTAAAACCACGACACCTAATACGCCCATCATGCAAACCTATATCACAAGAGTTGGGCTTGGGTCACTTTCGGTCCTGATCCAATGTGTGGGCCGAGGCTTATAAAACACAAAAGGCAAAGCGTGTGGGGATG
>JARYGA010050126.1:0-32985 GCA_030545235.1 Helianthus tuberosus | reverse complement strand
ACTTGGTTCTTCCGAAAAACCACTTGTAGATCTTTAGATCTACATGTTTAGAGTCTTATTTTACAAGAAAAATTACTTTTACTCAAGTTCATGTTTCATGAGTGGAAAGGTTCATCATCTTTCACATCTCTAGCACTAACATGCTACTAGTTCATGTTCTTGAACATAACCTAGTATGGTTAGATGATGATCTATCCCACTTCTAGTAACAAACAACATCAAATAATAACAACCATACAAGATTCATATGATTTACACACATATCTACTCTTTATCCAACTAGTTTATCTTTCTTTCAAGACTTTTAGTTTTGATCTTGGGTGTTCTTGAGTTTTAACCGTTAAATCACCTATTAACCACTTTAAACAAGAACAAGAGGATGTTTTAGAACACTTACTACTAGCTTAAGGCTAGGGAAGTTCAAGAGTGCAAATGAGGTGGATAAAAGCTCCTCAAGAAGGTCCTTCAACTTCCCGTGCTTGTAACCTCCTTAAATAAGCTTGATACACCTTAGTAATGCCTTAGAATGTATGGAAATTTGCTAGAAAATGGTGGTTATGGAGGGGTGTATATGACCGTGAACAAGGGAAGAAGGAGAGGAAGGAAAGATGTTGGTGGAAGTTGTGGAATGAAAGAGAATGATTATCTAGTGGTTCTTTATATAATTTTTCCAACAACACTTAGTCCATAGGTTTTTATGTCTCTAAAGTGGGTAGCATATCTATTAAACAAATAAAAAAAATCACCTTGAGGGATCCACCCCCCAACCGTCCATTAAGTGGGGGAAGGGTCTTGGTTGGTTTCCAAATCTTAGTTACAAAGTTAGTTAGCCTTTAAGTGTTATGTTTAGGGGTTTAAGTGTGTTTAGTAACATATATAGTGTGTTAGGGTATTCGGGGACCCTAACTAGCTTGGAAAAATAAAAACAATGCCTCTAGCATTATTTTGGTGTTCCGGGTAAAATCCGGTTGTTCGTTTAGGTACTGATTCGTTAAAGTGCTAAATTACACTTTTTAGTGTCTTATAAGTACCTTTTTGTATCCTTTAAATTCCCAACACTTAGGGAAATATTCTGGATAATAAAACGACATTTCTGCAAAATATTCATATGTTTAAATGTTGAATTATTGCTGAATTGTATAAATTCTGCACTTAAAATGCGTTTCGGGTGCTTTTTAGTGCTTATTTTTGCTTTCGCATTGCATATATATTAAACCCTTGTATGTACTCTTGGGTTTTAATGCATTCTTGCTGTCGGACCTACACCTAGGCTCCAATTTTATTGTCTGACTGCTTTCTGCAGTTCTGTTGACACAGTGTGTCTTACCGGTGAGTTTACTAGTATTTTCGACGCAACGCTCTCGTTTATGCATAAAGCAATATTTTGTAGCACAAAATGTGCATGAATTCACTTGCTTGGAATTCATAAATTTATTTGTCTGGTAAACCAGATCATGCACAGTCATTTAAGCACAAATTACTGTTCATTTCGTGTACGGAATGTACGGAAAAGTGACGGTGGTCACAGTCTCCCCCCGTTAAAAGAATTTCGTCCCGAAATTCAAGCGATGCCATCGGTCGCAGGGGAGTTGTGAAACCAATATGGTCACTTAGATTCAAGATTTGACTTCATGTTCCCATGAAATCTTTGGGTCATGTCATGAATTCTATCGTACTCAAGTAGATCAATCATGTCTTTTTATGTATCTTGTGGACTCTTGGTCCATAACCTCAACAGGTTTCTATAGTATTGCGGACTCTTGGTCCAAAACCTCAGCAGGTTTCTATAGTAATTCTTGTCGTTTGTCATTGACGTGAATCTTATTTGTGGGAACAACGACTGCTCCTTGAGTCAGACTCCTCTAACGATTAGACACATGAATGTGTCGCGATCACTACTGATCTTTTTCTGGGAGTTTCATCTTGTGAACAATGGTTCTGATCCCTACACCGGGGATTCAACCTTTTCGTTTTTCAACTCACACTACGCCTTCTCTAGGCGAGGCTCTCATTTAAGTCATACTTCTTGTCTCAAATTCATACGATTTCTGTCGCTCATTGGCGTAATCTTTCTGTATTCTGCGGGCTGTCCTGATATGATCACATATCTGAACGATCTTGCCTCTAGTTTTCCTGGGCCATCTCGGGCTAGTTGATTATTTATTTCTGGTCTCCGTTCAACATGATGGGAATTGACTCATTATGTTCCGTTTAAAGCTTTACAAGAAGCGGTTTAGACGGCGGTGTGATAAATACTGTTGTAGGAAGACTCCACTAAGGGCAAGTGAGTGTTCCGACTTTTCATTAAGGTTTATCACACAAGCACGTATTGTGTTCATACAGTCTGCATCGTTCAGCAGCTCAGTTCATATTCAAGTTCTTACAACCATTGGTGTGTTACAACCCTTGTGATCAATAAAGATCGTGCAACGTTTTCTTTCAGGTAATGACGTCCAGTTGCGGTGCGCAATCACTGTATCTATCTCAAGGTCTTTTCTCATGATCCCTTAATCAATGTGCCGCGTATGCAATGTTGTGGTCTCGTTGTATCGACGTACAATCGAGACTTTGTCGAGAGACGTCACATAATTGCAACTCTAGCTCCTTAGCTCTTGGTTGCAGGGTTAGCATGAATTTCGTTCTTATCCACCATGTATCTTAAAGTTCTCCCTTCGCGAACTCGAAATCCGCTTTTCATCATCATTGCACATAACTGTGCTTTCTCTAATAGTTGCAAGGTAAATTGCGGCTGTTGCTCACGACCTTCCTTGGTCGTTGGCCATATAAGAATGTAGTCAATAAGTATATGACTTATCCAGGTATGGCTCACACGTTCGATTCATGAGGTCCATAAATATTGTCGATGCATGTGTTAAGCCAAATGACACGACAAGGATCTCGTAATGCTCGAAGCAAGTCCTAAAGGTCGTTTTAGGGATATTTCCTTCTTGTATTCACAGTTGAGGACATCCTGTCCTAAAGTTGATCCTTGAGTGGCAATTAGGATCTTACGATTGGCTCATTTGTGTCACCAGTCCCTGGCAAAGGATTCTGATCCTCAATTTTCTGAAGTTTATGTAAAGTGGAGGCTACCAACTTTCTCCTTGTCTCCTTAACTAAGGATGCTACGTCCTTAATTTCCTCTGCCTGGCAGCTCTTGCAGTTATAACAGAGTTTCATGCTTCGCTAATGAAGCTAGTCGGTATGGCGTCATTCGTCACTAGTGCTGCTCCTGGCACGCGATTTACCCTAAACTCCTCTCGTCGCTACAGAGAGGCGTTCCTAGCAAGTCTTCTGAAAAGGCTACTGGGACTTCTTCCATCACGGGGATGTTCTCAGGCTCTGCAGTCTACTCGGAGGCGTTTCTATGCCCTTTCGACCAATGAGGGATGTCATAGAGCTGCTGCCTTGTGGGGTCTAGCATCCTTGCACCTTTTGCAGGAAGTCGGGTTTCATCGTTCGCAAGGTGGATGCGACTGATTTTCTCATATCAAACGACGTCAGCGGTATACTTGGATTTCCGATCCATGCTGATTATCATATTATGACTTCGCGAGTCAAGGGTAACAGAAGGTTCAGGCCTTCTGAGTCCCTAAAATATAATTCCTTACTTGCTTCATCTGCTTCAACTAGCCTTCTATATACCTATTTTGAAAGGATACGGGGCGTCTATTTCACTCGAAACTAGGCCAAGCAGTTTCTTATGTTCTAAGCATGCAAGGTTAAAGTTGGTGCCAGTATTAATTAAAGGTAGATGCATTAGGTTGGTTAATAGGGAACGTACCCGTAACCGCATCTGGATCCTGGCGTGCTTCACGAGTTTCGATCGTGAAAACCCTTCCTTGCTTGTTTCTTCCTAGGGCAATCTTTCCTAAAGTGCCCTGCTTCACCACATTTGTAGCAACCTGGTATTCTCTTATTTCTTCCATCTGGGTCCTTCGCCCAACAGGCATCCTTTCTGTGCCCTTCTTTTCCACACTTTCCACACTTAGGCCTCAGACATCGACCTTCATGGTGAAAATTGCATTCTCCGCACTTCGGCTTAGTCCCCGAGTATATTTTACCACCAGCCTTATTAGTGGCTCCATCAGTTTTCCTGTCATGCGGTGGTTTCACCTTCTTTCTTTTGTTTGCTTTAGAGCTTCCATAGTCGACTTGGGTGCTCATCTTTAGGTTTGAGGACTTTCTCTTCTTGTTGCTTGATGACTCCACATGAGTCTCTTTCTTGTTATCCTCAGATTCCGAAAATTTTCCCGCTCGTAGAGCTTCTTCAGTAAGAGTGACACTCATATCGATAGCCTCTGCAATGGTTGAGGGCTTTGAGGTAGTAACCATGCTCCTGATCTGAGGTGCAAGTCCCCAAATAAATCGTTCAACCATTTTGAATTCCTGTTTGACTAAGTAGGGGACGACCCTAGACAAGTCGTGAAATCGTTGGACGTATTCAGGAATCTTCGGTCCATCCATTTTCAAGTTCCAGAACTCCACCTCAATCTTTTGGATTTCAGCCCTAGAACAGTATTTCTTTTCCATCATTTCCTTGAGCTCGTCCCAGCTTAGTGCATAAGCAGCATCCGCACCAAGGGTTTGAACCTGAAGGTTCCACCAGGAGAGTGCCCCATCTACGAATAACCCTGAGATATAGGTAACACTCTGTTGGGGCGAACAGTTACTCATTCTTAGAATGGAGTCAGTCTTTTATGCCCAACGAACAAATGCAACGGCACCTCCTGTGCCATCAAAATTTAATGGCTTGCAGTCCAGGAATTGTTTATAGGTGCAGCCAGTCGGAGGGTTATTTCCAGTAGTGCCATCGCTGTGCTTAGAGCGGAGGGCTTCATGTCGAGCAATCGCCTGTGAGATGCGTTCTTGCAGCTCGGCTTCTGTTCTTGGCAACGTACTGGTGTTTGAGTCTTGCCTGGGCGGCATTCTCTCCTGCCAAAATGGTATGGAGTAGGTTAGACCATATTCCATAATTGTCTATGAGATACATAGCACCATAAGCCATCATGTAGTCACCCAATTTCACATGTATATATAATCAATGTATGAGCGAGGAAACAATTATTGAGCCTTCACATAGGCCTGCCAACTTGGCTTATTGTTTGAAATGAACTCGAGGCTACATCGCCTTGGTCATTCAAGTTTCAGTTATTTCCTGCTATATTAGCTTTACTGGTGCGTATATTTCCCCTTTGATGGGGTTGTTTGTGTAGAGGTGATAGGGGGTGTATCGTCGCTGATTCTTTCTGAATGTCATTCCACCTCTCTTGCTTAAACATCGTCTTCACAAACGTCTCGTATGCAGGTAGAAGTGTCGGTCACGAAGTAGGCTAAGACAGGCTTCCTACTTTCTAACGTGCTAAAGCACTGATCTATGTGTTGTTCTACCAGATGAAGGTGAGGACACCTATAGATTAATTTTGTATGGTTTTCATTAGCTTGACCCGCAGAGTCCACCAGGATTTCTGTGCACTACAAGTCGTTATTACATGGGCCCCCGTAATAATAAATTGTCTTGCACAGTTACCCCAAATTTTCTCTCGTCCAAGCAGATGATCAATCAAGGAGGGGACACTACTGTCCTTATACCTCTGTCATGGAAAGGACCCTTGCGATGGTCCACGCGCTAACATTCGTTATCGTTACGCGCGTACAGGCACGATGATTAGATGGAATAGGAATAGAGAGAATTCCTAGTAGTTGGAGGGGCACCTTCGAGATGAATACTTCATCTTCCTTTTCTGGTCAAGTATGTCGTCAACCTTGCTTCACATAAGCCGTAGGGATCTCGTCCCGTTGATTGAGAATTCGTTCCGTTGATTGAGAATTCGTCAACCATAACCAACAGAATTAAAAAAGTGGGCTCCGGCCTAGGCACGAACATCCATCATTGCCCACTTCGCTGCTTTCAAGGAGCAACACCTTCTTCACCAGCAGCGTCTCCTCCAACACCCACATCAGCATCACCCTCAGGATTCTTCTCGGCATCACCACCAGCATCAGCCACCTCTTCTGCTGCCTTAGAAGGCTCCTCACCAGTAGGCTTCGCAGAATGTTCCACGGGACTGCCTCCGATATCTTTTAATTTTGCTTCCCAAGCGTTGACATTCCAGGAGGGGCATTCAAAGCCCAAGGCTTTGGCCTAATAGGCCATCCTTAACCTGGATTGGATAAGGGAAATTACAACGGATCCTTTGAGGCCATCTCGGTAAGAATTCATATCCTGCTGGTATTGAAGATGGGCAGCATCCAGCTTGGCTTGGGCGTCTTCGATGGCCTTGTGAATGGCGGCTTGATGCTCCTGGGTCATCGTCTTGAATGGGTCATCGTCTTGAATTTGTCTTCGTAATGCTGAGACTTGGCGGCGGCAATCATCCCTTGATCAACAATGCTGACTTCGGCTTTCTTGAGCTTGACCTTCAGCATTTTGTTGAGCCCACAAGCTTCTTCATATAAGTGCATGAGACGCTCGAGGCCCTGCAATCAAAAGTACAGGTATCAACATATATGTCACACCCTGTCTTTTGCGGAAGCGTATGATGTGTGACTAGCTTGTTATCATTGCATTCAATCGTAATAAATAACTACATGATCAAAACGATGTTCATCCATTCATGAAAATTTGAGTATTACAAACACTTGTTGTTTAAGTTTTCAAAACATGACCTTTGACAAGGTTACTATTCAACAAAAGTGGATGACATCTAAACTTGTAGTCTACTTCTAGTTGCGACACTTGCGCCCAAGATCCATCCTGTCACCTGAAATACATGTAATTTTGGAAAACATCAACATAAAGTTGAGCGAGTTCATGCGTTTTTGTATTTCACGTTTGTATACTTTGTATGAAAACATGGTATGTGTCATGTATAATTCAAGTTTTTCTTGAGTACCCCACGTACTCAAGTATAATTCCCGTCTTCTTGAGTACCCCACGTACTCAAGTATCATTTAGTTTTCTTGTGTACCCCACGTATTAAATGAATGTTTGCGCAAGTACATTAAGGCACGTGAGGACATAGGGAGCATTAGTATATTCTCCTTCAAGGCATGTGAGGACATAGGGAGCATTAGTATTTTCTCCTTTAACTGTGTCGATTACCCTCGACTACGTCGATTAACCTCGACTGCGTCAATTTCCCTTGACTGTGTCGATTACCCTCGACTGTGTCGATTAACCTCGACTGTGTCGATTTCCCTCGACTAGGACACCGAAGCACTCAAGAGGTCCCATAAGGACCATGAGTGGGGCTCGGCCGTACCCGTTAGATCTAACTCTCGTCCCTAATTAAGTATTAATGGCATCTCAATATCTAGTTTAAGCTCACATGATCTAGTATTTTCTAGGCTTTTCTTAAAGCTCATCATATTGCACTCACCACGAGTGCTTCTCGTATTCTCAAATCATATTGCACTCGTTTCTCGTTCTCACCAAGAGTGCTTCTTGTATTTTTACCCTTTGTAAAAACTATAATATTTGTAACATGTATTTCACCCCCGAGAGTTATAAAACCAAAACCAGTTAGAGAAAAGGGGGAGCATGAACTCACAACTTTGTGTTCCTTGCGTCGTAAACTTCACCGGATTTGCTTAATTAACGTCGTAACCTATACGCGTTTTCTTAACGTTAGTCACTAGACTTGTATCGCACAAGTACAGTCACTATCTCTTGTGTACGTATTCTTGTGTTAAAAATAACTTATATTTTTAACTAAGTGTCTTACTTATATTATTTTCTCAAAGATTAATATAAGTATCTCGTGTTTTGCACTTTGCACCCGAATTATGTATCTTGTATGTTGTATGTATATTTTTATGTTTATACTCCTCATGAGTATTTAGTGTATTTTTAAGTCTTAATACACTAGCACGTATAACACATACTATATACACTTAGCACACAAGTTGGTGATCAAATAATATATATATATTTTTCTCAAAATATACATACTTTATATCCATTTTTATTCTTGAGGAAATCACCATTTCTTATCACCAAAAAAATTAGGGAAACCTTGGTAATGTTTTTAGGTATATTTTTAGGGGATAAGTTTCTCAAAAACTTATATTTTTCTAAGTGTCAAAATTTATAAAAATTTTGACAGAGTTTCCCCTAAAAATGGAGGTTTCCCATGTTTTCAAAACATGTGTTTATTTTCTTTTAAATCGTCAACAATCATCAACAACAATTATCAACAATAATCATCAACAATAATCACTAATTTCTCCATTTCATTAACTTGAATATTTACAAAAATGTGTAGTAACTTACTAGCACATTTAGTAAGTCTTGTTATCCTTAAAAATAAGTTTAACTTCTTAAAAACTTTATTTTTAAAGAATATGAAGTTTCACAACTTTTAGTCGGTTTTTACGAAAATTATTTCTTTGTTAAAACTTTTGTTACACAAGTGTCCACACACTTGTTTGTTCACAAAAACACCTCTAGTTCATGAAAGACCCGACTTAAAATGAGACTTGTATATATTTTACTTGGTTCTTCCGAAAAACCACTTGTAGATCTTTAGATCTACATGTTTAGAGTCTTATTTTACAAGAAAAATTACTTTTACTCAAGTTCATGTTTCATGAGTGGAAAGGTTCATCATCTTTCACATCTCTAGCACTAACATGCTACTAGTTCATGTTCTTGAACATAACCTAGTATGGTTAGATGATGATCTATCCCACTTCTAGTAACAAACAACATCAAATAATAACAACCATACAAGATTCATATGATTTACACACATATCTACTCTTTATCCAACTAGTTTATCTTTCTTTCAAGACTTTTAGTTTTGATCTTGGGTGTTCTTGAGTTTTAACCGTTAAATCACCTATTAACCACTTTAAACAAGAACAAGAGGATGTTTTAGAACACTTACTACTAGCTTAAGGCTAGGGAAGTTCAAGAGTGCAAATGAGGTGGATAAAAGCTCCTCAAGAAGGTCCTTCAACTTCCCGTGCTTGTAACCTCCTTAAATAAGCTTGATACACCTTAGTAATGCCTTAGAATGTATGGAAATTTGCTAGAAAATGGTGGTTATGGAGGGGTGTATATGACCGTGAACAAGGGAAGAAGGAGAGGAAGGAAAGATGTTGGTGGAAGTTGTGGAATGAAAGAGAATGATTATCTAGTGGTTCTTTATATAATTTTTCCAACAACACTTAGTCCATAGGTTTTTATGTCTCTAAAGTGGGTAGCATATCTATTAAACAAATAAAAAAAATCACCTTGAGGGATCCACCCCCCAACCGTCCATTAAGTGGGGGAAGGGTCTTGGTTGGTTTCCAAATCTTAGTTACAAAGTTAGTTAGCCTTTAAGTGTTATGTTTAGGGGTTTAAGTGTGTTTAGTAACATATATAGTGTGTTAGGGTATTCGGGGACCCTAACTAGCTTGGAAAAAATAAAAACAATGCCTCTAGCATTATTTTGGTGTTCCGGGTAAAATCTGGTTGTTCGTTTAGGTACTGATTCGTTAAAGTGCTAAATTACACTTTTTAATGTCTTATAAGTACCTTTTTGTATCCTTTAAATTCCCAACACTTAGGGAAATATTCTGGATAATAAAACGACATTTCTGCAAAATATTCATATGTTTAAATGCTGAATTATTGCTGAATTGTATAAATTCTGCACTTAAAGTGCGTTTCGGGTGCTTTTTAGTGCTTATTTTTGCTTTCGCATTGCATATATATTAAACCCTTGTATGTACTCTTGGGTTTTAATGCATTCTTGCTGTCGGACCTAAACCTAGGCTCCAATTTTATTGTCTGACTGCTTTCTGCAGTTCTGTTGACACAGTGTGTCTTACCGGTGAGTTTACTAGTATTTTCGACGCAACGCTCTCGTTTATGCATAAAGCAATATTTTGTAGCACAAAATGTGCATGAATTCACTTGCTTGGAATTCAGAAATTTATTTGTCTGGTAAACCAGATCATGCACAGTCATTTAAGCACAAATTACTGTTCATTTCGTGTACGGAATGTACGGAAAAGTGATGGTGGTCACAATATATAGGTTGTCCAGGATAGTGGTTCAACATATATGTGCAGGATACCAGATGAGAGTTTTTACCTGATTGAGGAATGAAGTCATGAACCCGCTGGCTTCATTGAATCCATGGTTCTCGTAAGGGAAGGTCTCAGAGGTAGCCGGGGAGTCTATTTCCTTCCTCTTCCGGGCACCGGAGGCACGAGACTTGGTGGCCGGAGGAGGTTTGGGGGTGGTAGCAGCCTTCGAACCGATGGGCTTGGAAGACGTGATGGCTTTAGGACTTGGTTCTTTCTTCACCGAGATAGGAGCAGAATAGCTGTCCAACTCGTCGAGATCGAAGACCTCTGGAACTTTGACTGGTGCTGCATAAAAGGGAGAAACACTTAACTCTTGAATATTTATAAACTAAAATTTGTTTCATATACACTAATGTACTTACTAGACATATCGGAGCTAGATCTTTGGCTTGAACTTGCAAAGGATAGAGAAAAAGTTCTCTCACTCTCCGGGAGTTGGTAAATGTTTTTGATCCTCTGCTCTGATTCAGCGCTTGGAGGGGCTAGTTCTTTAAAGTTTGCTGCATAAGAAATAAAGATATCAGTTCAGGATATAACTTCAGGATACGTTTGGGGATATTCCTAAAACCCTAAATCCTACCAGAAGTTAACCACTTCACCGGAAGGTCAAAACCTTTAGTAATAGAATCCCTTTTTACAAAGAAGAACTTTCGTTGCCACTTATCCTCATTTTTTGTGGCCTTGAGGATGAGGGGATTTTTGGAGGATGAAAAGAGGAGAAAACGACTGTTTCCGCGAGAACGAATGCGATAGGCAACTGGGAGATCCTCGATGCAAAGGTCCGGAATGAAACGGGATCTGATTTGGTCTAAGGTCCCTAGCACACGCCAAACCATAGGCATGGTTTGGGCATAACTAAGACCGGTAAGTTCAAAGAAACGAGATATGAAAGCCGGAAAGGGGTATCGGAGTCCTATGGAAAAGGGGTAAGCCAAGAAGCACACCCATTCATTGGAAGAAACATCTGATCGAACCTCTCAGTCAAAGGAACGGATAATCGCGTCAACAGGGAAAGCACCGGAGGCTCGAAGGGCGGCAATGTCAGCATTATCGAATAAACAGACCTCTTTTTCAGATTCTTTGAGAAGGTTTTGGGCTTCGAAAGACGGGATCGAATCGGCTGTGTGTGATCTCGTTCTACTGGCCATGGAGGATTTTAGTAAAGAAAAGCGGAGAAGAAAGGGAAGAGAGAAATTAGCTGGGAATTCTGGTGAAGATGATGGATTATCAAGCAAAAAGAGAGAAGATATAGGGGCTAAATGGATAGCCATCGAGTGAAAAACGCGTTGGAAGTTGTAGCGTGCCATTTCAACCGTCTTTTCCACTTAATAACCTCGATTCACGAGATAAGTTTTAAAATATATCCGTTGGAATTGGTATACCAACAGATATATTTTGGGGACAATTGTTATGGGTGATTTTCCGCTTATATATCATGAATAATATTCTGACTATGTTCCTTTTGTTGTGATCAGGATACCGGATCAGGATATTGGTAACATCCTGATGCTGTATCCTGGTAGTGACTAATTAATTCATGTGCAGATTAATGAAGCAAGTTTATAACGTTCAAGTGGACTTCTTCTCCCGAAGACTCGGGCCAATCTGTTGGATTAGGAACGTTGAAGCCGGAAGACGTGGACTACAACGTTCATAAAGGTAATATTCGTTTTATCCCAGATTTATAAGCTAGTTAGTTAGCTTCGTTTTACTATAAATAGGATTGATCGGATCGGATCATATAAGAACACACACAATCTCTCGAACACTCTTGCTCTCTACTAGCTGCAATCACTCACACTCACACTTATATTCAAATCGCATTGTAACACCTAGTCGATCCGTATCATATCCTGCATTGTATCCTGATATTTGTAGTAATAAGAAAAATAAGGCAGCTGCGATTGTCAGCTCCCGAGGTTTTGTGCCGGCGATCTAGATTGATCAAGGGTTTTCCTCGTACATCTCGTGTCACCCTTTACCTTTTTGCTCATTGTTTGATCATAGATACAACTCGATATCCTGAGCCGTATCCTGAAAACTGTTTTTGTTAACAACTTAATCAGCATATATTTTTCAAATATTTCTAGCACACTACCTCACTTAACTAATTTGATCACTTAATTGCTTCGGTAATTTTTTACCAAAACAGTAAATATAAACCATATTGATTAATTTGTTAGCCATGTTTATTTAGGGTTTTCATTATAATTTATCCCTAACTATAAATCATTAAAGATATTAAAGTGGCACAAAAGGCCTAGTCACAAGGACAGTTTTAAAATTTAATAGCCATGATTTTATAAAATCGAGGCATTTAGGTTTAAACATAGTTCATCACCTTTCTTGACAGGGAGTCATAGACTACAGCTGTCATTTGTCTTATTTGACAATTATTATGGCTTGTAGGCACTACATCACTAATGGATGTTTAGATCATTAGGTAAGAATAAGGAATTGGAAGAATCCAATACGAGGATGACTAGTGTGATTTTATCGAATCACATTTGCCAGGAATGCTAACATGTTTTCAGATGTTAACAGGGAGTTGGATCTTAAAAAGGTTTTACCATCAGGGCCATGTCTAAAATGACATATAGGCTAGGTTATACCTTTAAGATTTCCTTTCAATATTTATTGGAAGATCATTTTTTAAAATGGAATGATGTTTTTGTTTTTGTTTTATTTCATATAATATATTCATATATACATGGCAAATGAAACATTCCATTAATTAAAAAGAAGTACATAACTGCCCTAAATGGGACTTTTTAAAGAAATAACATTGTCCACACAGGGACTAAAATAAGAAATACAAGTCCTCGTAGGGACCAAATACATAAATAAAAATGTCCACACAGGGACTTGATTGAAATTTAAAATTACAAAACAAATAAATAAGGATTTTAATAATCCCTTTTCTTCTTCCCCTTTATTAGGTTTGCCAGACCCTTAAGTAGACCCCGGCGGCTCCTACGCTCCTCCTGAACCAATTGCTCCACCTCGTGCAACCGTTGAAGGATTTCCTGCTGCTGCGGTGGTTGGATCTGTGGCGGCTGCGGCGGCTGCTGCTGCGGAGGTTGAGGAGGGGGTGGGTATTGATACCTATAAGTTGGGTACCCAGTTTGGTATGAAGCTGCGTAAGGTCCTTCAGGGTGGAGAGCATTGTAGTTCACCGCCTCGAGGTACGGGTCAACATTAGGGGCATTGTAGTAGTTGTAACCCGAGTAAGCCTGATGCTCGAACGGGTTATACGCCGCTGCACCGACATAAGAAGGGATTGGGTTTTCATAACCCATGGGCGGCGGTGGTGCGACTGGAGCTGAGTTGACTTTAGAAATTGGGTTTGAAGGCCCACCCATTTGCGGGTCTTTATATAGTGGCGGGTAGTGGCTGCCACTAGAGTGTTGGGGGGTGCTGAAATGGAAACCCCCTCGCACGGACATCCGTGCACCTGATCTTCTTCGCCTCGGTGGTTCTAGAGGCAGTTGCCGCTCTGGCGGCGGCGGTGGCGGTGGCGTGACCGCCTGGAAACGCGAATCCTCAGAGGGATCCTGCTGCTGATGTGGAGGTGGGTTGAAAGGGGGAGTGAACTCCCAGTTATATGTGGCCCATCTTTCAGCAAAATTATCTGGACCCCTGTAAGGCGAACCATGAAATGATGATCCGCTGGAAATCTCAATGGGATGCGTCGGCGTCCCACTTGGTGGCATCTCGGGATCTGGATCTTCGTCCATCTCCATATCCTGCATCTCAGGATAGTGATCAGCTGGCCCCAAAGGGTTTGGACCCTCTGGTTCTTGAACCTGGTTCATTGGATTGAACCTGCTTTGGAAGTAGGGGGTCGGGTCCTAGAAAGCACGGTGTGAACTCGACCGCTACAACGGGATGATAGAATGGTGAGAGTGGTCGGACTCGTTGTTCTGATGGAGCCTGAATGAATCATGATATGATGGTGAGGAACTGAGGGAGACTGAGCGTCTCGCTGGCTCCAGATAAGTTCTCTAATCCTCCTGGGGACTAGAGCTAAAGGTCGCTGAAAGTGTACGCCGGTGAGATGGCCCGGCTTCGTGGTCATTCCTCATCATTACTGGGGCCTTTCCTCTACCACCTTTTCCTCTAACACATGGCGGCATTGTCTTTGTTCCTGTCAAAACAAACAAAAGAAACCAACAAAAGAAAATAATAAGATTAGGATTAGTGCTAAGTCATTTGCCTAGACTCGGAAGTCAAGGAATGTGCAAACTGTGTCATTGAGATTAAACACAAAATACTAGTGTTTAATCCCCTCAATGTTGGCTCTGATACCAACCTGTCACACCCCGATATTTCCACGTATTACTGGTGGGCCCGGTGGGGAGTATCGTGACGTAGTTGATATCATCATAGTCAGTTAATCACAGTTTAATGCACATCAGAAGTCTAAAAGTAATTTATACAAACCGATTCGAAAGTATAATAAATTATTACACACGTATTGTAAGTGGATCCACAAGCGGATCTAAAGCAGAAAGAAATATTGTTCAACAGATTTTAAGTATCAAAAGCTTGCAAGGCTCTTCATTCAATACTCAGGAGTTCCAGCCCGTTACGCTTAGTACCTGCACTTAACCTTTTTGAAAAATACGTCAGTTTACACTGGTAAATACAATTAACTGACTCTTTTTTTGAAAAGTGTTTATAAAATTGATTTAAATGCACAAGGCACAAATATTCTTTTATAACTTGGGATAATTATTTTAAATAATCTTGTATGCATATTTATATGTTTGTCGTCCATTCAGGACCCGGTTAGAAGAGCCGGATTAGATTAATAGACACACCACAAGTATAGGCCCACAAGAGAGTGAGATATCGTTTATACATACGCAACTGTCAGGTGTATGCCTACACCCGTGCTTAAGTCGTGGCCATTTCTAATGAATGAGCCGAGGATATCCAGGACATGGTCATTAACCCCCCCCCCCAAAAGGCATTGCATCAAACAAGATAGATTAAAACGGGTTATTTCAATGGTTTAAACACTAATCGATTAAACATTTAATGCCCAACCAAGCGGTATTATTATAATACCGTATCCCAAGCCCGTATAACGGAAAATAAGTTAAAAGTATTTACCTGAGCTTAAAATATAATTTTATTCTCAGTCGTATATCAATCAGCAAGCACAAGTTGCTTTTACTGGGCTCCTAAATATGGAACGAAGGTTTTAATAACCTATTAGATTCCTAACGGGTCTTATTTAAGTCTTAACTTAGACCGGTTAGTTTTAATGAAAGGTTTACGGTTCAAAACGCAAGATTAAGCGAAGACCGGATTAGAATGTGATTTAGACCCGACAAGTATGAAGACTTGATAAAATGGGTAAACTAAACACATTCTGGATTTTGAAGTAAAAATGATAAGGTTTGACCCGTTTCGGTTAATTTATGCAAACTAGCTACATAAACCGTACCGAACGCGAATATGCATAACGGGTAACCAAATGAGTCATGTACAGGTTCCATCAGTTAATATGCTTAAAATATGTTATGATATAAGTAGGATACATTCCATTATGCCCAAAACGAATTAAAATCAATTTAAGCCCCGTAGGGGTATTTTGGTCATTTTAGAGTTTATAAAGAGGTAAATAATAATCTGAGGTTCTGGTCTAAAACAATCAGTAAAAATATTTATTTTAACAAGTTACATCAGTAAGATATCACACATATGTGAATTTTCTCATTTATGGCCAAACTATGCACCGTATGGGCATTTTGGTCATTTCATATATGCTATAAGGTCAAATTTTGGAAATCTGAGTTCAAGACTTATACTTACTGTTAAAGTATAAAAATTTATTTTTAAAAATCAGTAGGTAACAAGTCTTAGGTGCTAAATATGTTTTTAAACCATACCTATGAACCTAAATCGCATAAAAGTCGGTATTTGACGATATTCGGGTTGTTATGTAAAACTCATTTTATTAGCGAAAAGGGGCATTATCGTCAATTACCAAGTCCATGCAAGAACTCTATGTTATGATCAGTTTAAAAATTTAACAAAAATTTCCAAAATCTCTAAATATTATATCTTAACACTAGGTGGCAAGTTTGGTGTCAAAAATTGGGTTTTAAATATGATTTATGCCAAAAATACCATTTAATTAACAAAAAACTTTTGTTTTATGATATTGTGCATAACTCTTATTTTAGACCATATTCGGATGTCAAATTTTTAAGACATACTATTATATCAGTAATAAAGGTTTTTTTCCTCTCACATTTTTTAAAATCTCGTTTTAATATCAAAAGGGCACAATGGTCAACTTTTAAGCATTTAACGGAAACACTACTAGAAAATGGGGTTTTTGTCATGAAACTTTTGGTCACAAAACAGTAGCAATTTCCTTGTTGTCACCATTTCGCCATCGAAAATGCGGTGACAAAAACACCCGTGTCAATTGCCCTAATGCCACCAAATAGCCACCATTTTTATATTTTGCCACCTCAAAATTGGTCAAATTTATTTGCCACCGCTTCTTGTTTGCTACGGTCTACCTTGTTTGCTACGATTTGCCACAATTTAAACCACCATGTTTGCTACCGATTTGCCACCATTTAACCACCATGTTTGCTACCAATTTGCACAAATTTCATTGAAAAGTTTTATACGGTCCACCTTGTTTGCTACCGATTTACCACCATTTAACCACCCCTGTTTGCTACCAATTTGCCACCATTTAACCACCATTTTCTTTGAAAAACCGGTGGGGTATTTAGCGAGCTATGTTGAGATTATTTGCTACCATTATTTGCTATCATTTTGTGATTGCTTGAATATTGGTTTTTTATTCAGCTTGATTTTTCATTTTTCCTGCTTTTTTCATAAAAAATTACATAATCAATAAAATTACAAAATTATATAAAAAGTCTAATAAGATCACGAAAACCCAAAATTATAAAAAACATATGTGTATCAAAAGCATATAAAACATTCCTCATAGAAATACCAGCTAAAACATCAAATAACTAAAAAATCCCTATACGATAAACATCGAAACATCAAAACCAAGTGTTTGTAGCCTATCTTCAAGTTGTACTTGTTAACATAGCTTCAATTTGTGACATCGTATCGAGCATAGCATCTTTATCCCACCTTATCTTTTTCTTTTTCAGCCAACAACCCAGCAATAATTCCATTTAGCCTTTCTTTTTCTTCACCATTTTCCTTAACGAGCCCCTTGATAACTAAGTTCAAATTTTCAATCTACAAAACAACCAATGAATTAAATCAAGAATTCAGAAGTAACGAAAACTAATAACGGGTCAAGTTTGTTGCAAAGATAACAATATCCAATTGTAAGCTACACTCAAGTGTTAGAAGCTAAATGGATATTGTCTCACCATAGAAAAAATCTGAATACAAAAAGACTCGCTGGTCTTTATTATAAACAATGTTATAAAACCCAACATCACCAACCACCAGCTAAAGACCTAAACCACTGTAATCTTTCATGTAAAAAAAACTACTGAAGCAATAAGGTGGGAACTTACCACAATGTCGGTACACCTCAGTGTTTGCCAAGCTACACCATAACGGAGATCTGACTCGTCGGAGTTCTCCTGGAACCCTAGGCACTACAGATAACGTCGCTAAACATCATGGTCTCTTCCGTTGAGTTCATCGTCAAGGTTAACCTTTGGTATCAGACCCATCGCAGCTGGAACAGGGAGCAGAAGACGGAGATGGTCACTGAAACAGGGGTGGTCGGATCCCCTTCCGTTCACGCTCTCTTTTTTTCTTTTGTCTCTCTATAACCTATTCTCTGGTCCCCACTGCACCAAAAATGCATAATGGCATAACTGTAAAAAAAAGTCCAAATTTTGGCTAATTGATGTACTGTTCACAAGGTCCTACCAGAGTTGTCAAAAGCGCAAAAGGCGCGAGCCTAGGCGCGCCTATAGCGCCTGGTGGTAGCTTAGGCGCCTGGTGTGTATAAAGTCCTAAACTTTTTGCTACTAACTATTAGCTACATGATCTTAAATGGCATAATATAATAGTTTTTTTATTTTATATGTGGAGTCTTATTATTTTCAAAACATAACATATTTTTTTTTATTTTTTTTTTCTATGTGCACTTTCTTAAAAAAACCCACGCTCTTTTTGTGCCTTGCGCCTAGGCTACGGGCGAGGCCGATGCACCTCGCCTGCGCCTTGCGTCTTTGACAACATAGGGTCTGACGCAAAATGTTATATATAGATAATGTTGAGTGAATCGCATTAACCTTGAGAAGAAGGGACATGAACTTTTGGCAAATGGGGTTGAATCCAGCTTTGCTCTGTGCTGGATTGTGTTTAATCTGTCAAAATATCCTGTTGTATATGTATCTGTAGTTTTCAACATGCTTTTTTTTATATCCCACGAATTTATATACGTATAAATGAAATAGAAAATAAAGATGAAAAATCTTACTTTGATATGGAGAAGTTTCCAATTCCTATCATATTCATCTCTTTTCACAGGATCACTCTCAATACCTGATAAGCTTCACCAAGTACCTGCTTATAGTTAAAACTAAAACATTTTAACAGTCTATAAACAAGTCAAAAGTGGCACAAACAGATCAAAGTAAAACATTTTAACAGTCTATAAGCAAAAAAATCCTAACTACCATAAAAACAATATAAAAAATTCCTAACATAAAATCACAAAAGAAGAATATTTGTCCCTAAAACTAGAAATCACAAACACATTATATGCATCTTACCAAACGGACCTTCAGATAGTAAGCTTTCCGAATATCATCATCGGTAGGGGTGGGCAAAATGGGTGGGTTGGGCAGGTTTGGGTAATGGGTTAGGATGAGTATGGGTTATGATGGGTTTATTAAGAAATGGGTTAGTATGGGTTTAGGTCAAGATGGGTTTTTGTCAAGATGGATTTGGGCATGACAGGCTAAAAAATATAAATAAATAAAATTTAATTAAAATATATATAAAAAAACTTCAAAAATTAAAAATTTTAAAAAAATTAAAATTTATAAAAATAAAAAAAAACAAAAAAAAATTAAAAAATTAAAAAATTAAAAAAAAAATTTAAAAAAAGTTTAGTGCTTTTTGAGGATTGTACGTCACAATGAACTTCATTTGGTACCGGGTACCGGTACCGTACCGGTTTATGTTTTCTAAGAATGCATCTCGTTGCTTTCGTTCTTCAGTAAAAACCACTGGCCTTTTAGATGTTGTCATTGGATGAATATCCCTCATTCTCTGAATCGCCTCAGCAGTTCTTCTAGAAAGACAACCATCACCCATGAATCCCTCGTGATTAGTATCAACTTCTTCATCACCTTAAGAAGCACTTTCATAAACTTTTCGATTTCCACGAGCTTTACTTTTTGCTCTTTCAGTTATCGATCATGCATTCAGTGAAGAGGCGACCGATTGCAGGCTTAAACTTATACAGGTCACGTCATTGGCAAGTTTTGATGTGATGAGAATTTGCACAAATCTTGGGTAAATCACCCATTTTGAACATGTATTTCCGGCATTATCTACCATGCTATAAAAGATTAAGCTATAAATATTGAACGATTCACGCATACATAGTTTGTACTTAGCGGCCGACCATACGAGATTCAAACCATCGTAACTGCCTTTTCTGTGAGAATTGCAGACTTCAAAGACATGATTATGAACCTCCAATCTCTTGTCAACCCAAACTTCATGATTTCGTTTTTTAACCAAAAGTCACCTTTGTACATCATCATCTTGTACCCCTCTAAGACGTCTTCTTTGTTACTCATCTTCATAGGCCCATCATGTTTCTCACCGAGCTTCAGAACGGTTCTAACTATGAACTTCATTCAACCCTCCTCACTTTATCAATCACACTCTTGTGCCACTCACGTGTCCCATGCCACATATTATCCTTGCCACATTCATCCCCCCAACAGCCAACGCCTCCAGCTGCTCGAACCCACATGTCGCCGGTCCGATCGTGCACACCAGCTTCGTCCTCCGCGTGCTCCTGAACCTGTTCTCCTTCAGCTCCGCCTCCGTCAACATATTAACCAATTCATACACTAATTAAACTCTAACAAAACAAGTAAATAAACGTGAATAATATAAAATTCTAGCTGCAAGTTTGGAACCAAATCTGACCCGTATCCAAAACCCACACCCCTTTGAATTCGTACCCATCTGACCCGCTCACCCGTGAACAACTCCATTAACCCAACAATATTAAGTATTTACTTAGATATGATAATGATATGTTGGACAAGATATTTCAGTATTATCATGATTCATACTTGACCATGACATTAAAATATCAGAGAAGTACAATTACCACGAATACCTAAGACTAAAGGAAAGAGTTGAGGTTCTGCAAGGGTCTCAAGTTACAACACTGATCCTTTTATAAAAGTAGAGTTCTTAAGTGTTCCATAATCCAAAATATAACTTCTGTTTCTTTAATCTCAAAGAAAAAAAAGTGTTCTAACATGCTTAATACCCAAATTAATTAATTTTACAAAAGTCAAGTTCTTTAGTGTTTACTAATTAACAAGTGCTATCCTGATTACAGCAGGTTCAATCTCCTTTGAAGAACACCATCAACGAATCTAATTCATGTCCGGATTGTATGATAAATCATTAAATCAAAACGAACAAGCCCTACACATGTGGGTAACTATAAACAAACAAGAGAGAATCTGGATTGGGTTTAGCAGAAATCAAAATCAAACAAAAAAATTAACGAAATCATATAGTATCAATTCAAAAACAGAAACCGAATTACCAAAAGTCATGATTGCAGCTTCAATTTCACAAAACTGAAATAAATAAATGAAAAAAATAGGGCGATGGAAAACCTACCTGAAAGGTGAAATTGCTCTCAAAGAGGCTTAGTTCTTCGATCAGATCAAACATATGGGAGCAGAGTTTTTTGAATGGCTAGACGTATGGGAAAAGGGAGAGAAGCAGGGGATTAAAATTTTGGGATGGGAGTCATTGGAACCCTAACTAATTGACTTTGAACGCGCAGATTCAAAAAAAGAACCCGCCTATTTAAATTTTCATGTTGTCACCGATAACATGGTCACAATTAACAAATACCTTTTTATTTTTCATGCTTTTGCGTATTTTTCCCACAAATTGCCACCGAAAAATAAAAGGTGGCAAAATTGCAACCACTTTGCTTACCCATATCATGATAAATATACCCATTTTCATTTCCGTGGCAAATCGGTGGCCTAAATTTGCTACCAATTTTTTCGGTAGCAAATTTTGTCACAATTGCCCAATTTTCTAGTAGTGAAACATGCAATGAACAAGGATTTCTATGGAACCAAGTTGTATAACCTCAGAGGGTTATACTAACATGTAATATGGTCCTAAGGAACCCTAAGGGCATATCTAAACGAAGCTAATCAGGACAGAACTAGAAAGTCAAAGAAAAAGTCTTTTTTTGCGACTTTCGGTAGCGAACCGAGCCTAAACTCAGAATTGTCGGGCTTGAACACGCCTAAACATGTTCTTATATTATTTACCAAGTATTTAAGTGTTAAAACATGTTCCATAACCTCTGCATTATCAGTTATGAATTATTTTGTAAAAACTGACCCGTTGACTTTTTGTTAAGAAGTTTGACCCGACAATTGACTGAGATAACGTGATAATTTGAAGTGCCCTTTTAGGGGTTTAACACCTACATAATTACCAAGACATAGCCATTTTTAATTGCATAATGACTGGACCGTTAGTGATTAATCACAAAGTCAAAGCAGAATTACGCTAACTTTGACTTCCCGGTCACTAAACTAATAAACCTTAACTACAGAAGCTAAGAGCACTTACAAGGAGTCCTTAGCACGAAAATTTGAACTATTAGAGCCTCCTTAAAGACCAGGTTGCTTCAGAGAACTCAGTTGAGAGTTTGTTTGTGAATTTGTTTGAATGTGCAAGAACAATGAGCAACTAAGGCCCCTATTTATAGTGAATGAGGCTGAATTGAGATGATTCCATGTGTCCTCAGGTGGTTTATGATGCTAACATGTGTATAGTGGTTTTCCCAAAACAGTTAAACTTGCTGCTGATTCGAAAACAGGTTGCAAAGATCTTCCAAAGATTTTAGGTTGCAGAGTTTGGGCAGCTGGCACAGTCTGGCTGGAAAACCCTTCCTCTTGTCTTTTGAAAAAAAAATTCATTAAGGGAGCGTATGGCCCTATATAATTCCTCTTGTCTTTGAAAAAAAAAATCATTAAGAGAGCGTATGGCCCTATACACTTCCTTTTAGCTGATCATCTTTTGAAAAGGTTTGGGTACACATATAGGAAGTGTATTGCTTAATACGGTTGGACCCAGAGGAACCGTATTGCCCTATACGCTTCCTCTGGTCCCCCTAATTCATTAGCTGACCATCTTCTTAAAGTTTGTACTTCAAGTACGCATATAGAAAGTGTATTCCTCAATACGCTTGGACCAAGAGGAACCGTATTACCCTATACGCTTCCTATAGGGTTCAAGGAATGTGCAAATATCCAAGGAGATGTGTGGAATAACCAAACCCTTAAAAAATCAACGGCCTCAAGGCGAGAACCTAAATGCATGCGCCCCAAAGGCAGACAATAATGGCAAGAAAGTAAAGTATCAATCACAACTCGACAACACATCCTCCGAAAACCACTCTAGTTTTTAAGATAATCAAATCTCTTTTTTAAGATTGCATACCAACCACACACTCTCCTATCTCTCTCTATATTATGCTTTCTTCATCCTTCCAAACCACTCTGGTTTTAAGATTCATCAAACTTTTTTGAACATAGTATACCAACCACTCAGTCTACTTTATCTCTCTCTCTCTCTCTCACCCAAATTATGCATTTTTCCTCCAAACATAAATAACAGATTTCTTCATCAAATTATGGATATACACCAAAATAGAAACTAAAACATTCTTCTGCTGCTTCTTAAATTATTGTAAACATACAAACATACCACAGTCTTGTTGTTTCTCTTTAGGGTTTCTTGTAGAAACCCAAGAACAAAACAAGTACTTACTAGATCAAGATCAAGAGACCTCAAAACAAGAAATTAAGGTAAGTTAACATGAAAATATTGTGTATGCTTTTAGGGTTAGATCAAGTTGGTATCTTTTTATTTTTTATTTTTGTCTTTTTAGGGTTTTCAACAAGAAAATGGGGAGAGGGAGGGTGCAGTTGAAGAGGATTGAGAACAAGATTAGCAGACAGGTGACATTTTCTAAGAGAAGAACAGGCTTGTTGAAGAAAGCTCATGAGATCTCTGTGCTATGTGATGCTGATGTTGCTCTTATTGTTTTCTCTACTAAAGGCAAACTGTTTGAGTACTCCACTCACTCCAGGTCATCTTCTGTTTTATAAAACTTTTGAATCTTGTTTATTTACTATTTAAAAACAATCTTGACTGAAAGTCTGAAACCCCACCTCAAAATCACTACTTTAAGGTTTTTTCCATATTTTTCATAAGATTGAGTGTGTCTTAAAGTACCAACAAAGCTTCATTGATCTGATTTTCAAAAAAAAAAAAAAAAATCTTTCTTTTGCATGCTTCAATTTGTCAATTATAGTTCAAATCTTATGTGACTCCTCTATATCTATTTTCAGTCCAACTTTCTGTTCCATTAGTCTTGTTTTTTGGGGGTGTTTTCTATCCATATGTACCTGATTTCATATGAAGGTACCATCAGTATTGACATGAAAAGCATCACTAACAAGATCCAATACTACAACTAGCATAATTGTACTAGAAAAACCTTTTATCTTTGGTTGTGTTTTCATCTTTACAATACTCTTATTAGAGGTTTGGATGATTTTAGGAAATTTTTTAGACATGAACCTATAACAAAATCACCAAATATTACCAAAATCCAACCACATGTCATTTCAACAAGTGTTTTTTTTTTGTTGTTTATACCATTGCAACAAGATTTTATCTAATCTGATCTTGAATAATTTTCAACCCTAATTATAAACAAACCGGAAAATAATATTTCTTTTTACTAAAGTGAACAGTATTTTACTTTTGGTAAACTCATGACATTAAAAAGTATAATGTTTTTTATTGAGTTTGGTAAACTCATGAAATTAAAAAGTATAATGTTTTTACTGAGGCTGGTAGTTAATTCGGCGTTAGCTGTAAAACTTGCATTATGTTATTGTTCAACCAGAAAAGACAGATTTTCATGAGCTTTCTGATGTTTCCTAGTTATTTTTTGTTATTATTTTCTGATTTTGTAGAATATGTCCGTACGCATGCATCAAAGAACCTAGTACTCACAAACCAGTTACAGGCTGGTCAAACACTGCTTTCCCTCTAAAGTTAATGAAGATAAAAATATCGTAATTTTTTTTGAATGGTGACTTTCTATGTACAGGACTTATCGGTCACCGGGTTCTTGTCAAAGACAATCCCCCCGTCAGTCCCGTGTTACGGACGCGATGTTCTATCGGGCCCCAGCCCGTACGGAAACTGACCTTCACCCAGAAACCATACTGCCCCCACACGGGTAAAACCGCTGGGTGAAAACTGGGTTGCCCTCCGGATCAAACCATGCCTCAGTAGGAACGACCCATCATAGGGACGTCCCCCACCCAATATGCCGCAGCCGGGAGTCGAACCGGCGACCTCACAAGGAGGAAGCCGGCCCAACCACCACATGGGAAACCAACTGGGCTGGAAGGGGGATAAAAAATAGTGTATATTAACACATCAAAATTTTTTTAGATTGAGCTTTCCTTTATTATTATTATTTTTTTAATTTCTTTTAAAACAACTTATGATTTCTTTTTTGAACGGATTTTTTTTTTATTTTTTGTCGTCTATTGGACTTGAACTCGAGATCTTCACCTTTTAAAGTGTTTAAAGACTTTATCATTGTCAATGGACTACCATCCCATTGGTTAAAACAACCTATGATTTAAAAGCTCGTTTTTGTTGATGGTTGCATACATATAATTTCACCTTTTATGGGTTTTTTTTTCAAAAATATATAAAAGACAATACATATATTAATTAAGTTGAAATATATAGGAGAAATAGCACTATATACTTCTACACGGAGTACAAATATAAGTAAATTTTCCAATCTTAAATCCTTTAAAAATGCAAAGGTTCTTACTTTTCTCACTTTCATAACCTAAAATTAATAGAAATTAACAAATTACTTTGATTGTGTAATTACATATATAACCTACGTGTTGTGTGTATGTAAATTAAGTGACTGAAATCTGTTATGTGTGTTCTTGTCATTAGTGGATCTTGAACTTAGTTTGTAGTAAAATTAGAGCGGAGGCACTCAACTGGCCATAGAAATTTGTGTTTTGAAATATTAAACAAACCACAGATATCACAAGGACCATAACACATTCATTTATTTATTTGTGTATCTACTTATGATTTAAAATGATTTTTAAATTAAATCATGGATATGTGAATATATACTTAAACTATACATATGTGCTTAACTTTATGTGTATTTATATACATAAACGTCTGTATACGTGTAAATTTACTAAATTCTCTAATTTATACATATGTAAAACATGTTCAGCGGAGAGAGAAAAGAAAGAAATCAATTTATTTAAAAAACAAATATTTTTTTTGAACGGCAAGGAACGACGTGCCAACCACCGTGACACCAGGTGCTGTTGCCAAGGTTTACTACTCGACCGCCGCCAGCTCCTTGGCTCTCCTAGATGCACGGAAAGCCGACCTCCACCCGCCCGAAGGCACGACAGTGGAATAATCGGTAAAACCTCGCCTCCCATCCAAGATGAACCGGCGCCACTCGTATTCGTTGGTTAATAATATATATTTAATCTGGACTCACAAACTAAACATTCTCCAAATATAATTCGATACAGATATTTTCATAATTTCATAAGCAAACATTATTTCTATCAACAAAGAAAGTATTAGAATACAGAGAATTAATATCAATGCAGACGTTCTTAAATAACTGAGTAGAAATTTTTATTCTTTTTAAATAAATACATTAATATGTTATCCTCTGGACAATAACTGTGACCGTGGTTTTTTTGGCAATAGTATGGAGGCAATTCTTGAAAGGTATGAACGATACTCGTATGCAGAAAAGCTGCTTACTGGACCTGAAGCAGAAACACAGGTATATATATATATATATATATATATATACGTAGACGTACTTAGATATTTATCTTTTTCTCCTTTTACTATTCAACGAACTATCTTTTCATGTTCATATGTCAAAAAGTGCCTGTAATAAACTAATTTTGGACGATATAATCCAAATGAATATGCATTATTAATTATTATGGCTCTACTTGGCATCTTCTGTTTAAATATGTTATTTTTTGTGGAGCATAGTTTTGGGCGTACATACTTTTGCATAAATGGGGTTGCTTACAAGTTACAATTCTAATTCTAATTAAAATTTGAATATGATGGTTTATAAAGTGAACTAAAATTTAGTTTAGTTTTACAACACGAAATGAAAATACTAGAATGTGTGGCTACCAAAAAAATTGATATGGAGAGCAAAACGATATTGATGAACAATATTTTCTATGTATTGAATAAATGAAAATCAAATCTCTTTATATGAAGATAATAATAATAAAGCTAATAAACTAATGATAGTGATGAAACATCACTAACTATAACTATCCTAATATATAGGCCTGTAAATGAACCGAATGAACACGAACATAGGTATGTTTGTGTTCGTTTATTTAACTTTAACCGAACACGAACATGCAATCGAACACGTTTTTCTGTTCGTGTTTGTTCATTAAGAAATCGGGCATGTTCGTGTTTGTTTATGTTCGTTCGTTTAAAGACTAAACGAACAGTTCACGAACATAAACGAACACAAACGAACGTGATTGAACAAATATAAACAAACACAATTTAACATTAGTGAACACAAACAAACAAGTCTAATATATTACAGTTTATTCGAAAACACATCTAAATTTGGGTTCATAGATGCTAAAATTAAGTAGGTTTTTATATAAATATTAAGTAAGTGATCAGTTACGATCAAGGAAAAGTTTAAAATTTCTTTTTTTAACTAGAAAACTTAATTACTAATTAGTTATATTTATATATGTAGTTAGAGAAGCTAATATTCATTTAAATATAACTATTTATGTATTTACTAAAATTTAAATGATCGTTTACGAATATAAACGAACGTTCACGAACGTAAACGAACGTTCACGAATATTAATGAACGAACACGAGGTGTGTTCATGTTCGTTCATTTAATTAAACGAACAAAATTTTTTGTTTGAGTTCGTTCGTTTATTAAATAAACGAAATAAACGAACTTCCCGCCAAGCAAGTTCACGAACAGTTCATGAACGTTCGGTTCGTTTACAGACCTACTAATATATATAAAAAGTAAAGTGGACATAGCTTTATGCCTAACAAACAAATCTAAAGGTAAGTAAATGATATATCAAATAATAATAACTCGGTTAACGATTAGTCTTTTTGCACTTGACTTGATTTGATTGGTCTTCAATTTTGGGTTTTGTAAGCAGGGAAGTTGGACTCTTGAGTCATCCAAGCTCAGGACTAAGATTGAAGTACTAGAAAAGAACATAAGGTACGCGTAGTTTTACTCATTTCATTCTTGATTCAAGTACATTGACGGGTTATGATTATTGATATTGCATTTGTAATCCTCATGAACTACTAGAATTAAAAAAAAAATGAAATTTAAACATTTTTACATCTAAATATCATCTATAATATTACACATGTAAGGATTATAACCCACATTATCTTTATGATGGTAACACCATACCACTAGCTTATTAGATATTGTTAGAGAGTTAAAGAAATAAGTATAGTGGGAATTGTTTAATTGCTGATGATTTATATTTTTAGGTACAATTCTATTAAACATTATATATATTTCTCGTAAATATCTATCTACTATAAAAGAAACCAACTTTAGGACACTTGTCATTCATTGAAGGTATCTCAAATCTATACTTATCTTATATTAACTAAATAAATAATAAATTAGTATTAAATCTTATATTAACTAAATAAATAATAAATTAATATTAAATCTTATTATACTTTAATCAAATATTATCCTCAAAACTAAATTATTAATTTAATATATTTTTAAAACAAATACCTCTCTTTGCTACTTATCTTATATTAAATATATAAATAATAAATTAATATTAAATGTTATCCTAATTTATTAAAAATATAACTTTTTTTATTATTTGGTATACAAAATTATATTTATTCAAGTCGTGTAAAACGCGGGGTTTTTATATATATATATATATATATATATATATATATATATATATATATATATATATATTATTTACTATACAAAGTTACATTTATATAACCCGTGTAATACACGAAGTTTTTAAAGATATAATTTTTTTATCATTTGCTATGTAAAATTAGATTTATTCAACACGTGTACTACACAGAGTTTTTTAAGGATATCATTTTTTTATTATTTGGTAGATTTTTCAACCCGACTATACACGAGTTTTTTAAAGATACGACGTTTTAAGTATTTAATATGTTTTTAAAGATATAACTTTTTTTAGATCTATTCAACACGTGTAATATACGGGGTTTTTAAGGATGTAATTTTTTATCATTTGGTATATTTATTCAACCCGATTATACACGAGTTTTTTTACAGATACGACGTTTTTAGTATTTAGTATACAGAATTACATTTATTTAATATGTGTATTAACACATGGTTTTTAAAGATATAACTTTTTTTATTAGTTGATATATAAAATTACATTTATTTAACCCGTACAATATACGGGGTTTATAAATATATAACTTTTTATTATTTAATATATAAAATTACATTTATTCAAACTATTCTTAGTAAAAATTATATGTGATCCCTCCGCGGCTTTCAACAAGTTTAGTGGAGATTGAAATTTGTAAATATACCTTGATTCCTTCGTTTATTTCCTTCCTATCAATCAATCACACATCAACAAAAAACATCTAAGACTGTGGGGTATGGGGCGGGGGTTTGGGCGTGGGTGGGCTGAAAACGCTCAAGCCACCACCCCGGGTGGGCATGGGTTTGGGCGTGGCCCTTCTAGCGTGGGTTTGAAGCCGGGCGTGGGGCGGGCTAGTAGGGCTAGTAAGGTGACATGGCAGGCTCTCAATGGCCAAACCAAACTCATGCCCCCAACCCAAGCCCCACCATACCCCATGGGCGTGGGTTTGTTTGGTGGGGGGGCCTCCCATTCCACGTGTCAACAAATGCCACAACCCAAGCCCCCCATACCCCGCAGTCTAAGGGTGAGAGGGGCACTCCCCTCTTAGGGGAGTCCCTTCTCTTACGCACACCCAATCAGGTTATGCCACCTCAACTCCCCTCTTAAACTCCCATCACACCCCAATTTGATGGCAGCACTCCCCTATTAGGTGACTTGTTTTTTTATTAAAAAAAAAAAGGAAATAATTGATTGGTTGAAAATGAGGGAGGCCCCACCATCTCCTCTCTCCTTCTTCGGTGAACAAGCCCCGAACACCCTCCCCGATTTCCCTCCCCGCTTTGTTGGCGGCACCCTTCCCGCTCGGCAACCCCCTCCCCGATTCCCCTTCTCGCATGCACCCCGCTCCCCCTAATTTTTCTTTTAAATATGCCCTTTGGTATCTTGTTTTTACTCTTTTTAACTTTTAGTTAGTTTTGTATTTTATATGAAAAATAAGCTTTTTTATAATTTTAACCTTTTGTGTTTTTCTTTCTATATTTTGTTATCTTTTATATTTTTTATCTTTTATATTTTCATTGCTTTCTTATTATTATTCATTTTTTTTGTTTAACCTTATTGTAAATATTCATCACTAGATTGTACTACATGCTTTTTATTTGTATTCAGGTTTTAATTTATAGACATAATTACTCCTTTCATGTAATTTATATTTAGTGTATTTATACTCTATATTTTTGATCTACACATACTATGCTCTACATAATACATGTTGCCAGTTAAATTTAAGACAAAATCAAAAATACGTTTTTATAAACTTTCTTTGTTATTTATTTAAAGTTGACAAATTCATATTTAATCGTTCTAATTTTAATGTTTTGATTTGTCATGTATTAATAAATTTTATAAAACTAGCATTCAAGATCTCTAATGTATACATGATGAATAATTTTTAATATCCAAACGTAAAACCTAGAATTTATCTACTCGTGTTTACTGTTGATGGTTTTTTAATTAGAATAATAATAAATTGCTAATGAGAAGAACAAATAGGTGAAGTGATGATCATAAAAGAAAACCATTATCATCCTATTTAATTTTTAATAAGAAAAGATTTAATAAATAAGTTTCATTTTAAGTCTTTTATCTTAATCTTTTAAAACTATTTAAAAAATGTTTCTTTAAAAAATACTACATATATTATAAAAAATTGTGTTAAAAATACGTTTTAATAAAATCTTTGGTATATATATTTTATCCTTTTTAATTGTTTTGATTGATTGAAAACTAGGAGAGATAAAGAAAGAAAATGAGAAGGCTGTATCAACATATTGAAGAAAACCGAAGTTTTAGAGAGATTAAAGAAACATTTTAATACTATTGGGATATAAGTCTTTTAATAACATTATAAGACTCAAGACTCTGGGTTAACTAAATAGTGTAAAAGTGACTAACACATCACTATCATGTAAGCAACAAGACTCCCACTAACTTAACCGTAAAAAATGTGTAATGATTTAACTAAGAGTAAACTGCCATTTTGGTCCCTGTGGTTTAGGCACTTTTGCCATTTTAGTCCAAATCTCAAACTTTTAAAATCTGGGTCCCTGTGGTTTCACTTTTATTGTCATTTTAGTCCAAATCTCAAACTTTTTGGAACAGTAAAAAAAAAGGGGGATTTTGAATTTTGGACTAAAATGGCAATAAAGATGAAAGCACAGGGACCCAGATTTAAAAAGTTTGAGATTTGGACTAAAATGGCAAAAATGCCCAAACCACAGGGACCAAAATGGCAGTTTACTCTTTAACTAAATACTTTATCAAGATAATGTTTTAAACAAATAAATTAAAACAAAGGTTATTATGTATAATTTTTTATTAGATAAAGAAATTAAATGTGAAAAAAGTGGGCATAGGCGTCATTGCACTCAAGCCCTTCAATTTACATATGAAATATGGTGTGGAAGGCACCATAATATGCGTTGCACTCACGACATGTTCGGTTCCATGAGTCGATTTTTGACATTCCAGTGAGTTCTACTACTCCCATATCTTCTTCAGATTCTATACATTTCTTTATTCGTCCTCCTTCGCTTTCGACTTCTGTTTATTTTCCTTCCTCTTCATCTCCTATTATTCCTTCCTTATCTTCTCCTGTTACTTCATCTCCCGATATTCCTTCACCTTCTTTTCCTCCTCCTCCTCCTCCTCCTGTTTCTCCCGATATTCCTTCACCTTCTTTTCCTCCTCCTCCTCCTGTTTCGGCTCACCCAATGGTTACACGATCTCGTGATTATACACGACAACCACGTCAGTTCCTGATCATGTTATTTTTCATGTCTCTACTACTCCTACCACTGCGCCTTCCACATTTCGACATGCTCAGCAGTACTCTGTTTGGTGGGATGCGATGCGTGCTGAGTTTGATGCTCTTAATGCCAACCATACTTCATGTCTTGTTCAAGCTCCCACTACATTTCAGATTGCAGATATTTTGACCAAATGATTGTTTGGTGTTCGCTTTGATAGTCTGAGGTCCAAGCCTCACGTGGATGCTTTACGGGTTTAGCTTGAGGGAGGCATATTAGAGTATATAGAGACAATGAGTTAGCTAGAGTTGTGAGTTAGTTAGAGTTGGTACTATGGTAGTAAGTTTGCTCATGAGAGTTAGTTGGAGTGGTGTGTGTATATTTATCCATCATGTACTCAATAATTTTATAAAATTCTAGTGATTGTTTGAGTTTAATACCTCTTTCCCACATTGTCTAAGAGTAGCAGTTAGAAGTCATGATATAACGACGTAAGAATAGCAATTAGAAGAGAGAACATAGGAAAGTGGGTTAATATATCCCAAGATGTTGGTCTATTGGTCAAAAGGCGTGCCCTCCCTAGTGGAAACACAAGTTTGATTCCCGTTTGAGCCATTTTCGAGGGACATCTGGGTGAAGGGACGAATCGGGGCTTTAATCGCGGGTTCGAACCTGACGGGGGGCAAGGGTTTACGGATTTCATCCGGTTTTCACGCATCAGGGGGCACGGTCTCATGGTGGTCAAGAAATCAACCTTGAACATAACCCCGAGCAGAGTGAGTTTACATGTGATATTTTTTGCCATTAAAAAAAAAAAGAAGGAAAGTGAATTGACAAGGAATAGAGCTATACTCGATAGGATCATATATCACATAAGATGACGTTTGATGTAACCAAGTAAAAGTATTACTAAGAAGTAATAAAGAGGTCACTTAGACTAGAAGGTATGGTGTGGGGAGGATGGGCCGTCACGTCACCCGCCACGTAAGCGGATGTGAGGATGGGCCTAAAGGGGATGGACCAAGAGGGTGGGGGACGGGGCTAAATATATATATATATATGTGTGTGTGTGTGTGTGTGTGTGTGTGTGTGTGTATGTATAGGTCTGTGTGTGATGGAGGGGGACGTCGAGAACGGCTGCAGGGAGCCGCTGAAGACGGGGATGGGCTAAGGAGGGGTGTTCCGGGGCGACGTCGTGCCTTGCCGGCCCTTGGCCGTCCTCCATACCGACTGGTCTTATATCGGTTATTGGTGAAGCTAGTGGTGTAAATGGAGTGTGTGGTGCAGCGTTCACTTGTTTCATAAAAGACATGTGTTATTTATGTAGAAAGTTAGAAGCAGCCAAATAG
>JARYGA010050125.1:0-23488 GCA_030545235.1 Helianthus tuberosus | reverse complement strand
AATTATATTTACAAGTGGTAAGCAAAGTGTAAATTTGTCAAATTTTAAATTTGTGAAATTTATTTTTGGGTAGAGATTGTGCAGGTAAGCCAGATTTCGATCCTGCGCAGGATTTGAGCCAGGTTACGATCTTGGAACTGCTGATACTGATGAACTTAAGGAATCAAGAGATCTGATCAAGAGAATTAGAAGATTCAAGAGCCAGATTGTGATTCTGGAATTGAAGATTAGATCAACATTTTAGGGGGAGATTTGCTGATAGAGAAAAGAGAGAGATTTGAGGATGCTTTACATTGTAAGATACGTTGAAGAGAAGCCCAAAGACTGATAAAGACTGAAGATGTTGAAGACTCGACACTTAAGACTCGTCAACATTCGAGGGGGAGTCTGTTGGTGCATGCGTCTGTCGACTTCGTCTTGTATCGAGTCTTGTACTTAGAATGTTAGATCAGGGCACATAGTTCGAGAAAAGTGGATTTATAGGTAATTCCGTTTGAAATGACACAGGTCATTTCAAACGAAATTAGATTGGTAATTTCGCTTGAATTCAAGTTGTAATTTCGCTTGAATTCAAGTTGTAATTTCGCTTGAAGTAATTCCGCTTGAGCATGTTCAAGCGGAATCACATGCCTATAAATACCTCCTCAAGCGAAATCATTTGTATCTTTTCCGGTTTGAGCCACGAAGTGCTGCCGAAGTGTCGTCTCGCTGTAAATTGTCATCAAATCAATAATATCGACAGTTAATGAGTATATCTTGCTGAATTGAACTCAATACGTCTGTTTCCGTCTTTCGTATTGAGAAAAACTCTTCTGAACGACTCGTTCAGTTCAGTAAACGATCCTACACCACTCGGCCAACCTTCACATTTTGTAGAATTAAGAATTTAAATATTATTTTATTCCTTTCTAAGACATGTACACAAAATTCTCATATCTCAAATATTAAATTTATTATTATTTTATTCTTATAATTAATTCACCTGCTTCACTTATTTGGCGCGTGTAACTTCTAAAGTATGACGTTTTACAAAACAATAAATATGTCATTAGAACGAGAATAATCTTATCTACATTTTGAACCAAGTTTTATTAAAAACAGAGTAGGTTCAAATATATTGTATTTTTAATTATTAAACGGTTTCTAGGCCTATCTAAATACTTCATATTTATAACAGTCAACTTACCTGTAATCTACCTGTCTAATAATATAAGTTTTTATAGACTTTTATTTTAATAGAAAGGTTACCCATATACAGGCCAATTAATTAGTATACCATTACAACCAACTATATATAAAATAGTTTTTAAAACTATTTGGGTCGAATAATTAAAAATAAAACTAGTTACTAGTGGTTAATAAATTTAAATAAACCTATAATTCTTATATGATAAAAATGGGAATGTTACAGTAGGCCAATAATATCCTGTTCTAAAGATCCTTGAGAACAGTGCTCTGCCCTCAGTGTGGTTTCCACGATCTCCTTCATGAAAATCCTTCAGAACTTCTCGAGTTTCTGGATCCTCGATGCACCTTAGATATGGACCTGTAAGAGATCGTTTATATAATATGTTATTTAGTATTGTAAATTGAGATACCTTGACTTTGAAAGCTCTAGAATTTTCTCCAGTAGGAATCTCTCCATGTTGTATATATCTCAGGATTGGAAGGATCCATGATCCTGAATTTGATTGTGAGCCATCACTAGGTATGATTGTAGAATCCTCTACTATCTCCATAGCTGTGTGATCCTCAATAGCAGGAGCTAAGATGTGGATAATGGGAATTTTAATATCCTCTGGGATCTTCAGTGATGATCCAAGGATGGCTAAGGCATCAGCTTCTGCATTTTCTTCCCTGGGTACCTGTGTTAAACTAAAAGAAGCAAAAGAGTCTGCCAATTTCTTGACTATCTCTAGATATTTGATTAGCCTTTCACATTTAACAGCAAAGAATCTACATGTACCTCAAGATACCTGATCCTCATGTGCTTTGCAATTTGCAAACCAGCTATTAAGGCCTCATACTCAGCCTCATTATTAATAGTTTGAAACTCACAAGCAATTGAGTGGGGTATTATGTCCCCTTGTGGTGATTTTAGTAGTATGCCTAGTCCAGTTCCCTTGACATTTGAAGCCCCATCTGTGAAGAGTATCCAAGGATCCTTAGTCTCTTCAAGTTGTTGAACTTCCAATTCAGCTTCCCTTTGTAGATCACTACTGAAATTGGCCACAAAGTCAGCTAAGGCTTGGAATTTGATGGCAGTTCTTGGGCCATATTTGATATCATATGCACTAAGCTTGACTGCCCACTTTGCCATCCTTCCTGACATTTCAGGTTTCCTAAGAACATTCTTGATAGGAAAGTTAGTCTTGACAATAATAGGACGAGTTTCAAAATAATGACGTAATTTAGTAGATGCCATGATTAGAGCAAGAATAAGTTTTTCTAAATGAGAATACCTGGACTCAGCATCAAGTAGACTTTTACTTACATAGTATACTTGATGTTGAGTACCTTCATGGTCCTTAACAAGGACTGCACTTACTACCTTAGAAGAAACTGATAAATATAAGGATAATATCTCCCCATTTTCTGGTTTCATTAAAGCTGGAGCTGAGGATAGGTAATCCTTAAGGGCTTTGAGGGCATTCTCCTGCTTTTCAGTCCACTCAAATTTTTTGTTCTTTCTCAGGATGTCATAGAATTCTTTGCATTTCTCTGATGACTTTGAGATGAATCTGTTCAAGGCTGCGATCCTTCCTGTCAATCTTTGCACATCATTGGCATTGGCAGGAGACTTGATATTCACAATGGCCTTGATTTGTTCTGGACTTGCCTCTATCCCTCTTTTTGTCACCATGTAACCTAAGAATTTGCCAGCTTTCAATCTAAAGTGGCATTTAGAAGGATTCAGTTTCATGTTGAATCTATCAAGGATATCAAATACTTCCTCCAAATATCTAAGGTGATGCTCAGCTCTTTTGGACTTAACCACCATGTCATCAATATAGACTTCCATTGTGTGTCCAATCTGCTCTTTAAACATCATATTTACTAGCCTTTGGTATGTAGCACCTGCATTTCTTAGTCCAAAGGGCATAACAATATAACAATAGATACCAGTAGGGGTCATAAAGGCTGTATCCTCTTGATCAGATGGTTCCATCTGAATTTGTTGGAATCCAGATGAAGCATCCATAAAAGTTAACAACTCACGACCCACAGTAGCATCCACCATGGAGTCATTGTGGGGTAATGGGAAAGGATCCTTGGGACATGCCTTATTTAAATCAGTAAAATCGACACATACCCTGCACTTTCCATTTTTCTTTTGAACAACAACCACATTGGCTAACCATCTTGATACTTTACCTCTCTAATCATACCTGCTCTGAGCAGTTTGTCTACCTCCTCTTGGATGATGACATTTCTCTCAGGTGCAAACTTTCTCCTCTTCTGATGTATGGGTTTGAATGACCTGTCAATGCCAAGTTTATGAGTTATAATATCTTTAGAAATACCTGTCATATCCTTGTGCTTCCAAGCAAAGGTAGCTTTTCTCCTTTTTAAGAAGGATATTAAATCCTGTTCAATGTTATCGAGGATCTCGGATCCTATAAAAACCTTGGATTCAGGGTTGGATTCAGGATCCTAAAGATCCATCAAGATATCTTTAACATCTTGTTCTCTCGCCTCCAGGACATCTCTTGGAGGATACTTTAATTGCTATGCCTCCTTAGGTCTTGAGGCTGGCTTCATTGATGAAGTGTAACAATTCTTAGCTTCTTGCTGATCACTTTCTATCTTCACCACACCCCATGGAGTAGGGTGTTTAACGCACTGATGATATGTAGACGGGACTGCTTTCATATCATGTATCCATGGCCTGCCAAGGATAACATTACAACAAGATAAGCAATCTATGACACAAAAATTTTGAAAAGAATTAACTCCCTCTATGTAAATAGGAAGTTTAATCTCCCCCAATGTGTTCTTGGTTTCTCCACTAAATCCTACAAGAATTGATGATCTTGGGATAATTTCTGATTCAAGGATGTTCATTTTCTTGAGGACATCGAGTTGAATAAGGTTCACTGAGCTTCCTCCATCTATGAGAATCCTGCGAACAAAATGGTTAGAAATAAACAATGTAATAACAAGACCATCATGATGAGGATCCTGAGTATCTACACGGTCATCCTCATCAAAGGATATGACTTTATCCTATGTAAGGATGGAAGTTCGAATAGGCCTATCCCCGTTCTCCATCTTTGTCTCTTTCGCATGCCTCTTAGCTGCTGAAAAGGAAGTGTCACATATGTTTGATCCACCGGAGATGAAGTTGATAATTTGGGCATCAGCTGGAGGAGTAAGAGCTCTTTCTTGAATTTTTTCAGGATCCTGGATCCTTGATTTCTTTCTTCCAAATAGCTCCTTCAAGTATCCTTTTCTTAAGAGGTAACCAATCTCTTTCTTGAGTGCTATACATTCATCGGTGAGATGACCAAAATCTTCATGATAGGCACACCATTTGGATTTGTCTTTTGTGGTAGCCGGCTTGTCATTCTTTCTAGGCCATCTAGCTTTATCACCTAGATTCTGCATAGCCAATATTAGTTCACTATTATCAACAGCAAAACAATATTCAAAAATAGGAGGATAATCTTCATCATCTTCCTCTTGCTCCACAGCATGCACATTTTGATTGTCATACTTGTTGTATGACTTAGATTTGTTGTTCCTGAAATAGGATCCTTGCTTTTCTTGCTTTGAGGATCCTGACAGTCTTTCCTTGATCCTTTTATCATCCTCTAAATGGATGAATCTAAGGCCCCAGTTTCTTACTTTATCAAGGTTCTTGCAAGGAGTCATAACAAGATCATCATAGAATTGTGAATCCTTAAGCAAACCCATTTTAAAAGCCTCTACAGCTGTGGCAATATCCAGATTGGGAATCTCTAAGGATTCTCTACTGAATTTAGTTATGTAATCCCTTAGTGATTCATTGTGACCTTGAGTTACCCTATATAAATCACTAGTTAAATGTTCAAATCTCCTACTACATGAAAATTGGCTATTGAACAAATTAACTAGATTAGTAAATGAAGTAATAGAGTAAGGGGGAAGACTTAGCATCCATTTAAGAGCTGATCCTGTCAGTGTGGATCCGAAACCCTTGCAAAGACATGCTTCTTTTAACCTTTCAGGAATGGGGTTTGTTAGGGATGGATTTTCTAAACCTAAGGATCACAGATCCTCAAGTGCAGCTAGGATCACGAATCCTCAGTTCGGTTTGAATTAAGGATCCTCAGAAGACGTTGCAGGTTTAAGGATCCAGGATCCTCATTATTATCCTTATACTAACGGTTGTTTCCACTATATTTGAGCTTTTTTTGCAGGAGTATTCGAATGGGACTTGGTCTTGCCGAGATTCTAGGGGAATATGCTCCATTATTCTACACGTGCATGGCTTTTGTTACCGTTATGGAAGTCGTGGGAAGCTAGCACCTTTTGCGGATTGTTAGTTAGCTAGATTATTTCCATTTTTATAAGGGGATAACAAGCTTGAATAGATAGAACAATTAGCAATACACACACTCTCGAGAATTCTCTACAACTTATTGGCGATTACACACTTTTTGCACACTAGTGATCATTGTAACAAGCTTGTTATCATCCCGGTTTGTAACCTTTACTTGTTTAATATAGTTGGTGATCAGTAGTTTTCATCACCTGAGGTTTTTTGTGCCGGAGATCATATCTTGATCAAGGGCTTTTTCCTCGTATAAATCCTTGTGTCCAACATTCATTTTATTCATATTTTGTTCATACATTTGTCCATTTATTCAAGCATCACACCTCACAAAATCGGATTTGGTTGGATTATCCTTGTGTGATTTTTGACCAAAACAGTTTGGCGCCCACCGTGGGGCAATTGGTGCTTCGTTTCTGAAAATTTTGTTCATTTTGTTCATTTCTGTCCATAACCTTCAACCACATGGCTTCTCAAGCGAAGAACACTTCAAGCTCCATGCCGGCGATCACCTCTTCACAGGGCATTCCGCCTTTGCCACCTGTTTCTTCTGGATCCCAGAAGAATACTGAGAATGCTGCGAAGAAACAAACCCCCGTTTTCTCAAAACCATCTTCTGCTGTTACTTCTGGCCCTACTAACAATGATCTTTATTCTTTGCAGATGAAGGGTTACATGCAACAGCAGGACAAAACTAATGAAAGGATCCTTCGAGAGATTGATGACATCAAGAAATTGAAGAGATCAATGGAGGATCACTCTCCTTTGATGCCGAGATCGCTGAATTTCGACACTCCAGTCATAACTGCACAGCACTTTACAGCATCAGATGTCCAGTATCCGGGTGGATCATTGGGAATGCGTTATGGATCAACGACAATGACTCAGGCTCAAGGATCCTACTTTCAGCCTTCAGGATCCTCTCTTTAGCCTCAAGGATCCTCCTTCCAGCATCTAGGATCCTTCACTAGTCCAGGAGGCTACATGGGGACGCAAACGGTTCAAGGATCCTCATCACAGGTTCAAGGATCCACATCTCAGGTTCAAGGATCCTCCTCTCAGGTTCTAGGATCCTCAGCTCAGGTCATGGATCCACGGGTTATCCTCCAAGACCCCCAACTCCAGTGTATCAAGGATCCAACATCTTTTAGGATCAAGGATCCTTAAGAAGTGCAGAACCCAGAAGTTCAGAGATTCATTTGGGAGACTTCATACCTATGCAAACCATCGCTTCATCTGGTCCCTCAATTATACCAGAATCTCGCCAATATGGATTCACATATGGAATCCCAAATCTGAATCCTTTAGGAGGTAACACTTTGAATAATTCTTATAATGCTAACTATGGCTTTATGTAGGATACATGTATCAACCAAGCTATGGCTAGAGAATTACAAAAGCTCAAGGATATGATATCCAACATTCCTGGAGTGGTTAAGCCCATTCCTGAAATTCCAGATGGAAGCCATAAGATATCTCGTTTTGCACCACCTATTTGTGATCCAGAGATACCGAAGAGGTTTCAAATACCAACCATGAAGCTATATGATGGCTCAACTGATCCAGAAGAGCATGTAGCTCAATACAGAGAAAGGATGGAGATCAATCCAATTCCTGAGAGGTTGAAAGAAGCATGTCTATGCAAGGGTTTCGGATCCACACTGATAGGATCAGCCCTTAAATGGCTGCTAAGTCTTCCCCCTTACTCTATTACTTCATTTGCTAATCTAGTTAACTTGTTTAATAGCCAATTCTCATGCAGTAGGAAATTTGAACGTTTAACTAGTGATCTATATAGGGTAACACAAGGTCATAACGAATTAATTAGAGATTATATCACTAAATTCAGTAAAGAATCCTTAGAGATTCCTAATTTGGACATTGCTACGGCTGTAGAAACCTTTAAAATGGGAGTACTTAGGGATTCACAGTTCTATGATGATCTTGTCATGACCCCTTGCATGAATCTTGATGAAGTTAGAACCAGGGCCCTTAGATTCATCCGATTAGAGGATGATAAAAGGATCTAAGAAAGACTGGCAGGATCCTTGAAATAGGAAAAGCAAGTATCCTACTTCAGGAGCAACAAATCCAAATCATACAACAAGTCTGATAGTCAGAACGTGCATACAGTGGAGCAAGAAGAGGATGATGAGGATTATCCTCCCATTTCTGAATATTGCTTTTCTGGTGATAATAATGAACTAATCCTTGCAATGCAGAATCTAGGTGAAAAAGCAAGGTGGCCCAGAAAGAGTAATAAGCCAGCAGCAACAAAAGACAAATCTAAATGGTGTGCATATCATGAAGATTTCGGTCATCTTACTGAAGAATGCAATGCACTCAGAAAGGAGATTGGTTACTTATTAAGCAAAGGGCATTTGAAGGAGCTGCTTGGAAGAAAAAAGTCAAGGATCCAGGATCCTGAAAAAGTTCCAGAAAGAGCTCCTGCTCCTCCTGCTGATGCACAAATCATCAATTTCATATCTGGTGGATCAGACATATGTGGCCCTTCCTTTTTAGCAGCCAAGAGGCATGCCAAAGAAACCAAGATGGATAATGGAGATAGACCCATTCGAACCTCGACCCGTACACAGGAGAAAGTTATAACCTTTGATGAGGATGATCGTGTGGATATTCAGGATCCTCATCATGATGGCCTTGTTATTACATTGTTCATATCTAATCATTTTGTTCGCAGGATCCTGATAGATGGAGGAAGCTCGGTGAACATCATTCAGCTTGATGTCCTCAAGAAGATGAACATCCCTGAATCAGAAATTGTTCCAAGATCTTCGGTTCTTGTGGGATTCAGTGGCAAAACCAAGAACACATTGGGGGACATTAAGCTTCCCATTTACATTGAGGGAGTTAATTCTTTTCAAAAAAAAATTTGTTATAGATTGCTTATCCTGTTGCAATGTTATCCTTGGCAGGCCGTGGATACATGACATGAAAGCAGTTCCATCTACATATCATCAATGTGTGAAACTCCCTACCCTATGGGGTGTGGCCAAGATAGAAAGTGACCAACAGGAAGCTAAGAATTGTTACACTTCATCCATGAAGCCAGCCTCAAGACCCAGGGAGCAATAGCAATTAAAGTATCATCCAAGAGATGTCCTGGAGGCAAGAGAGCAAGATGTGAAAGATATCCTGATGGATCCTCAGGACCCTGAATCCAAAGTCTTCATAGGATCCGGGATCCTTAATGACATCGAACAGGATTTAATATCCTTCCTCAAGAGCAGAAAAACTACCTTTGCCTGGAAGCATGAGGATATGACAGGTATTTCCAAAGATATTATCACTCATAAACTTGGCCTTGACAGGCCATTCAAACCCATACATTAAAAGAGGAGGAAGTTTGCACCTGAAAGGAATGCCATCATCCAGGAGGAGGTAGATAAACTACTTAGAGCAGGTATGATTAAGGAGGTTAAGTATCCAAGATGGTTAGCCAATGTGGTTGTTGTTCAAAAGAAAAATGGAAAGTGGAGGGTATGTGTCAATTTTAGTGATTTAAACAAGGCATATCCAAAGGATCCTTTCCCATTACCACACATTGACTCCATGGTGGATGCTACCGCGGGTCATGAGTTGTTGAATTTCATGGATGCTTCATCTAGATTTCAACAAATTCAGATGGAACCATCTGATCAAGAGGATACAGCCTTTATGACCCCAACTGGTATCTATTGTTATATTACTATGCCATTTGGACTAAGAAATGAAGGTGCTACCTATCAAAGGCTAGTCAATATGATGCTTAAAGATCAAATTGGACACACTATGGAAGTTTATATAGATGACATGGTGGTCAAGTCTAAGAAAGCTGAGGATCACCTTAGAGACTTGAAGGAAGCATTTGATATCCTCGACAAATTCAACATGAAATTGAATCCTTCAAAGTGTCACTTTGGTGTAAAAGCTGGCAAGTTCCTAGGATATATGGTAACAAAAAGAGGGATCGAGGCAAGTCCAGAGCAAATCAAGGCGATTGTGAATATTAAATCTCCTGCCAATGCTAAGGATGTGCAAAGGTTGATAGGGAGGATCATAGCCTTAACAGGTTCATCTCAAGGTCATCAGAGAAATGTAAGGAATTCTATGACATCCTGAGAAAGAACAAGAAATTTGAGTGGACTGAATAGCATGAGAATGCTCTCAAAGCCCTTAAGGATTACCTATCCTTAGCCCCCGCCTTAATGAAACCAGAAAAAGGAGATATATTATCCTTATATTTGGCAGTCTCTTCTAAAGCAGTAAGTGCGGTCCTTGTTAAGGATCACGAAGGTACACAACATCCTGTATATTATGTAAGTAAAAGTTTGCTTGATGCTGAATCCAGGTATTCACATTTAGAAAAAGTTATCCTTGCTTTGATTATGGCATCTACTAAATTACGTCATTATTTTGAAACTCATGCTATCATTGTTAAGACTAACTTTCCAGTTAAGAATGTTCTCAGGAAACCTGAAATGTCAGGAAGGATGTCCAAATGGGCAGTGAAGCTTAGTGCTTATGATATAAGATATGAGCCAAGAACTACCATTAAATCCCAAGCCTTGGCTGACTTTGTGGCAGATTTCAGTAGTGATCTACTAAGGGAAGCTGAGTTAGAAGTTCAGCAGCTTGAAGAGACCAAGGATCCTTGGACACTCTTCACAGATGGAGCCTCTAATGTCAAGGGAACTGGACTTGGAGTACTACTAAAATCGCCACAGGGGGACATAATACCCCACTCAATAGCTTGTGAGTTTCAAACTACTAATAATGAGGCTGAATATGAGGCCTTGATAGCTGGTTTGCAAATTGCCAAGCATATGAGGATCAGGTATCTTGAGGTACATGTAGATTCATTGTTAATTACTAACCATTTTAATGGTTCTTATGTTGTTAAAGGCGAAAGACTAATCAAATATCTAGAGATAGTCAAAGAATTGGCACACTCTTTTGCTTCTTTTAGTTTGACACAGGTACCCAGAGAAGAAAATGCAGAAGCTGATGCATTGGCCAACCTTGGATCATCCTTGAAGATTCCAGAGGATATTAAAATTCCCATTATCCATATCTTGGCTCCTGCTATTGAGGATCACGCAGCTATGGAGATAGGAGAGGATTCTGCAATCATACCGAGTGATGATGCACAATCACATTCAGGATCCTGGATCCTTCCAATCATGAGATATATACAACATAGAGAGATTCCTACAGGAGAAAATCCTAGAGCTTTCAAAGTCAAGGTATCTCAATTTACAATATTAAATAACATGTTATATAAACGATCTCTTGCAGGTTCATATCTAAGGAGCATTGAGGTTCCTGAAATTCAAGAAGTTCTAAAGGATTTTCATGAAGGAGATTGTGGAAACCACACTGGGGGCAGAGCACTGTTCTCAAGGATCGCTTACTATGAAGAAGGATGTTGTGGATTATGCCAAGAAATGTGATGCTTGTCAGAGACATAGCAATATCCTTCATCAACCAGCAGAGCTCCTGCATCCTATATCCTCTTCTTGGCCATTCATGAGATGGGGAATGGATATAGTTGGCAAACTTCCCAAAGCACCAGGAGGAAAAGTGTTTATGCTTGCCATGACTGATTACTTTTCCAAGTGGATAGAAGCTGAAGCCTTTGCTCAAGTCAGAGAAAAAGAAGTGATATCCTTTATTAAAAGAAACATTATTACCAGATTTGGTATTCCTTCTGAAATTGTTTGTGATAATGGATCCCAGTTTATTGGGAGTAGAACTACTAACTTTTGTGATCGCTGGGGGATTAAGATGATAACATCAACACCAGTCCACCCACAAGCTAATGGCCAAGAAGAATCATCCAACAAGATCATCATCAACAACTTGAAGAAGAAGCTTGGATCCAAAAAAAGGAAAATGGGCAGAAGAGCTACCTTATGTGCTATGGGCTGATAAGACAACTCCCAAGAATGCTACTGGCCAAACTCCATTTTCTTTAGTGTTTGGAGCAGAATCAGTGATCCCTACAGAGATGGTGGTTCCTACTACAAGAACAAGCATCCGTGATCCTGAAGGAAATGCTGAAAACTTGGTTCAAGACTTAGATACCATAGAATAACTCAGGGATTTGGAAAGGATAAGAATGACTAGTTATCAACAAAGGATGGCTAGAGCTTATAACAAGAATGTTAGGATCAGAAAGTTTCAAGTTGGTGATATGGTGTTGAGGAAAGCATTCCAGAATTCCACAAATCCTGCTGATGGCAAGTTAGCACCAAAGTGGGAAGGCCCCTATCGTATTGAAGCTGAGGTAGGAAAGGGGGCATATCGATTATTAACAATGGAAGGTGATTAATTGCCAAGAGCTTGGAATGTTGTCCATTTGAAGAGATACTTCATGTAAGAAGGATCCAGGATCCTTGGCCATCTTTATATTTGATATACATCAAGGATCCTTAGAGGATATATGATCCTTAGTCTGGTAATGATTTGATTCTAATTTATTTAATCCTTTAACTTATTTATTACAAGGGGAAGGATCCAGGATCCTTTACCCATTTTTTCACTAAGTTCTGAGTTTTGCAGAAGATTGATGTATCCTTGCCAAAGGATCAAGTATCCACAGAAGTCTCCTAAGTTTTATGGGCATGTCCCCAGTTTTTTGGGCTTGTCCCCAGTTTAAGGTATCTACTACCATCGCCAGTAGCACACGATGATCCTGGTTCAGTTAAAAGCAATGGGACCAGTACCCGCCTTAGGGGCTGACAATTTCATTGTACTGGCTGTATCCGGGATCGTACGTATAATGGTAGACGTACCATACGGCTATTTCTAAGGTTTCTAACGTTTTCACGTTAGCTAAGGTTTTGGCATTTTCATGTCACTAAGTTTGGATAGTCGCCAGTGAGGGCCATACTCCAGTTTACACAAGATCCTTGGGCTTATCCCCAGTTTTTTGGGCTCGTCCCCAGTTTATTGGGCTTATCCCCAGTTTGTTGGGCTTATCCCCAGTCACTAACCTTTCCTTTTACATTTGGCTTAGTCCCAAGTTATGTCTCATTTCAGGTTTCTAAAGCTAAACAGTTAAGGATCCTGGATCCTAACTTTTTACAAGGGTTTGTCTTATGTCTGTCACAATAGTATGCATTAAGGATATAGCATCCTAACTTGGATTCTCTGGTATGACCTTTATATACTTTAACTTTATTTTTGGTTTATTTATGCTACCCTTATTCTTTGACAACCGGATTTGTGATCCTAAAATTATCTAACTTTTTGAACTTTTCGATTATAGGATATTTGATCCTTGATCATATCCTAAACTTTTTAACACAAGCTAATTCTTACATTATTAATTTGCAAGTTCAAAAGTAATATGCAATAATCATTGAAAGGTAAATAAGTTCAGAATGCACAACACAAGATAAGCCAAAAGATTAAAGTTTTATTTATTTAGCAAAAGATTAACCCTTCAAAGGTTGTCAAAATTACCTACCCCAAGCATCTACCAGCAATATGTGGCCCGTCCGCTGGGGTAGGTAAAAGGTGTCCATACTAAAAGTTCATTAAGTGCAGGAATTTAAAGGTGAGGGGCACCAAAGGTTTCATCCTCCACAAACAGAAGGACCCATCCACCTTTGTTACCCTCCTATTGTTCAAAGGATCAGTGATCCTTAACCCTAATACTATTGTTCACCATATAAACCATTGTTTAAAAACATCAACACCAAAAACATTAAACCATAAAAAATGGGATCCGGCCACGTCTAGAAATTTCCATCACCGCCCATTGTTGTAGCCTACACCTTCGCTGCATCATCACCACCAGCTGCTCCTTCCGCTTGATCCTTCACTCCACTGCCACCAGCTTCAATTGCCAAGACCTCCTCAGTATCCTCTTCATCATCCAGCTCCGCCAGCTTCCGTTTCCAAGCCTCTTGGTCCCAGGCAGACCTGTCGAAATTAGGATCCTCAGCCTCCTTGGCCATTTGAAGCTTGATCTTGAGCATGGCGATTGTAGCAGAGAGCTTAGCCCCTTCCATCACCTCTTCCTTCTCCTGCTGAGCTGTAATTTGGGTCAGGACCAGCTCCCTCTTCACCAGGTTGATCTCATTTTCAAGGGAGGAGATTTTCTTCTCCTTTTCCAGGAACATTTTTTGGAAGTCCAGGTGCTTTTGCTCAGCCTCTTCAGCTTGTGAATCTATGAGCATTTGGATCTCAGCAAATTTCTGCAAGAAAGAAGCATATATCAGGATCCGTTATCCTCAGAAAGGGAAGATCAGACTTAAGGATTCAGGATCCTTACTGTTATGGGTGGTTTTCTGCTCATATATCCTGAATAATATTCTGACTATGTTTCTTTTGTTGTGATCAGGATACCGGATCAGGATATTGGTAACATCCTGATACAGTATCCTGGTAGTGACTAATTAATTCACGTGCAGATTAATGGTGCAAGTTTATAACGTTCAAGTGGACTTCTTCTCCTAAAGACTCAGGCAAATCTGTTGGATTATGGACGTTGAAGCCGGAAGACGTGGACTATAACGTTCACAAAGGGAATATTCGTTATATCCCGGATTTATAGGCTAGTTAGTTAGTTTTATTTTACTATAAATAGAAGTGATCGGATCAGATAAGAACACACACAATCTCTCGAACTCTCTTTCTCTCTAGCTGCAAACACTCACAACACACTTACACTTGTATTCAAATCGCATTGTAACACTTAGTCGATCCGCATCATATCCTGCACTGTATCCTAACATTTGAAGCAATAAGAAGAACAAGGCAACTGCGATTGTCAGCTCCCGAGGTTTTGTGCCAGCGATCTAGATTGATCAAGGGCTTTCCTCATACATCCCGTGTCACTCTTTACATTTTTGCTCATTGTTTGATTGTAGATACAACTCGATATCCTAAGCCGTATCCTGAAATTTTTTTTTAAAAACAACCTAATTAGCATATTTTTGATACACATTCTTAGCACACTACCTCACTTAACTAATTTGATCACTTAATTGCTTCGGTAATTTTTGACCAAAACAATTTGGCGCCCACCGTGGGGCAAGTGGTGCTATTTTTACTAAAAGCTTTTGCAAAATCGTTACTCGGTTTTCTGTTTTCAAAACTTTTTGCTACACTATTTTCAATGGCCTCGAGATCAAACATGATCTCTTCTACTGTGTCTGCTACAACCTCTGCAACAATTGGTTCGGTGCTTCCACCCCCTCCTCCGAGAACGCAAGCTTCTTCACAAGGAACTGAAATTCATGTGGCTCGGGATGTTATCCCCGCTCGTAATATTCAGGGATCTGCTCCTATTTTGGCCTCTAATGAAGAAATTCTAACTTTGTTTGGTAGTGTATAGGAACAGATGAGGCAACAGCAGGAGATCAACAAACTATTCTAGGAGAAGTTCGAATCCGTTCCGTTCGGATATTGATCGGAAATGCTGATGAGAGAGATACAACTCTTGAAATCCAGCTCAAGCAGGCCTGCTGAGGATACTGTCACTCCCTTGCAACCCAGAGCTTTGAACTTCAGTTCTGCAGTATATACTGAGGATAACAGGGGGAATATTGTGCCTAGCCATGCTCATAATCATACTCCTGAGATAGCCTCTTCAGTTAGGGTGTCGATTGTGAGAAGTTCAAGATATGCTCAGGATGTGGCCAGAATCCTCAGACTGGTAACATATCTAATAATAATAATAATACTCTTGCTACTAATGGTATTGGATCTTTGCAGGATGCAGGTATGACATCAGCATTTTCTAGGGAGCTTCAGAAATTGAAGGATATGATATCCAGTGTACCTAGGGTGGTCCAGCAAATTCCAGAAGTATCCCAAGACAGCCACAGGATATCTCGGTTTGCATATCCTATTTGTGATGCTGAAATCCCAAAAAGATTTCAGACCCCCAACATGAAGCTCTATGACGGAACTACGGATCCTGAAGAGCATATTACCCAGTATAGGGAAAGGATGGAAATTAACCCTATCCCTCCGGATCTCAAGGAAGCATGCCTATGCAAGGGTTTGGGTTCCACCTTAACAGGATCGGCCTTAAAATGGCTCTTAAACATTCCTCCTCATTCAATTACATCATTTTCTCATTTAGTCAATCTATTTAATAGTCAATTTTCTTGCAGTCGAAGTTTTGAAAAACTAACCAGTGATCTCTACAGGATAACTCAAGGACCTCAGGAATCCTTAAGAGATTATGTGAACAAGTTTAGCCAGGAATCCTTAGATATCCCATATCTTGATGTTGCAACAGCTGTGCAGACTTTTAAGATGGGATTGCAGAAAGATTCTCAATTTTACCAAGATCTTGTAATGAATCCCTGCAGGAACCTGGATGAAGCTCGGAACAGGGCTTTAAGATATATTCAACTGGAGGATGACAAAAGATGCAAGAGAGGATGAATTCATCCACAACCTACGAGTCAACAAGTAGGAAATCAGAATCTTCGTATAAACCATATCGCTCTAAGCCGTATGGCAGGAATGACAGCAAGAAAGTGAATGCTGTTGAAGACGAGGATCCTGAGGAGTATCTTGAGTTGTCAGAATATTGTTTTTCTGTTAATATACCTGAACTGATGTATGCTATGCAGGGTTTGGGAGACAAAGCAAGGTGGCCCCGGAAGAATCAACAAAAAGCTGATTGGAAGGATGAGTCCAAATGGTGTGCCTTCCATGAGGATTTCGGACATATTACTGAGGATTGTATTGCTCTGAGGATAGAAATAAGCTATCTCTTGAGCAAGGGGTATCTGAAGGACCTCCTGGGAAGAAAGAAGAATAAGGGTCAGAATGCTGAGAAGGATCCTGAACGAGCAGCATCACCTCCTACGGATGCCAAGATAATTAACTTCATATCAGGAGGATCCGACATTTGCGCGACATCATATTCTGCGGAAAAAAGGCACGCGAATGAGGCCAAGGCAGAGAGGGGAGATAAACCAACCAGGATGTCAACCCTCACGACTGATAAAGTGATCACGTTCGATTGTGATGACAGGGATACTGTCCAGGATCCTCACCATGATGTTTTGGTAATAACTTTATATGTTGCTAACCATTTTATGCGCAGGATATTGGTGGATAATGGCAGCCCCGTCAACATAATTCAGCTGGAAACATTGAAGAGGATGAATGTGTCCCCGATGGATATTACCTCGAAATCCACTGTGCTTGTTGGGTTCAGTGGAGAAGCCAGGAATATCATGGGGGAGATGAAGTTTCCCGTGTATGTTGAAGGAGTCAACTCAATGCAGCGCTTTTGTGTCATGGACTCCTTATCCTGCTATTATATCATATTGGGTAGGCCCTGGATCCATGATATGAAAGCTGTGCCGTCAACCTATCATCAATGCATCAAGATCCCTACCCCTTGGGGAGTAGTCAAGGTGGAAAGCGATCAACAGGAAGCGAAGGAGTGTTATTCTTCTTCGATGAAATCCTCGACAAAGCCCAGTGCAGCATAGCAATTAAATATGCGAGCCCAGGATATCATGGAGGCTTCAGAGCAGGATGTAAAGGAAATTATCTTGGATCAGGATAATCCAGATATCTCGGTGCTCGTAGGAACCAATATCCCTTAGGATATTGAAAATCAATTGACTAACTTTTTGAAATGCAGGATGTCAACATTCACGTGGAAACACGAGGATATGACAGGTATTTCCAAGGATATTATGACTCACAAGCTTGGAATTGATAGGTCTTTCAAGCCTATCCAATAGAAACGAAGGAAGTTTGCTCCAGAATGGAACACAATCATTCATGAAGAAGTTAAAAGATTATTAAAGAGCAAGATGATTAGGGAAGTGAAATTTCCCAAATGGCTAGCAAATGTAGTGGTGGTGCAAAAGAAAAATGGGAAATGGAGAGTCTGTGTGGATTACACAGACTTGAACAAAGCTTGTCCCAAAGACCCATTTCCCCTACCTTATATCGATTCAATGGTGGATGCTACTGCAGGCCACGAGATGTTAACCTTCATGGATGCTTCCTCAGGATTCCAGCAGATCCAAATGGAACCCTCGGATCAGGAGGATACTGCTTTCATAACACCGACAGGTATTTATTGTTATACTGCTATGCCTTTTGGTTTAAAAAATGCAGGTGCAACATACCAAAGGTTGGTGAACATGATGTTCAAAGACAAGCTGGGGGACACCATGGAGGTATGCATCGATGATATGGTGGTAAAATCTAAGAAGGCTGAGGATCATCTCCGGGATATTGAAGAATCATTTGATATCCTGAACCAGTACAACATGAAGCTAAATCCTGCTAAATGCCATTTTGGAGTGGGGGCAGGAAAGTTTCTAGGATATATGGTGACTAAAAGGGGATAGAAGCAAGCCCAGAACAGATCAAAGCCATCTTGGATATCAAGTCACCTTCCAACATGAAACACGTACAAAGACTGACGGGACGAGTAGCAGCATTAAACAAATTTATCTCAAGATCCTCGGAAAAATGCAAGGAATTCTACGATATCCTGAAGAAGAATAAGAAATTCGAATGGGGAGAGAAGCATGAAGCAGCCTTGCAGGAATTAAAGCAGTATCTCTCAACTGCACCTCTATTGATGAAGCCTGAGAACGGTGAACCATTATCCCTGTATCTTGCAGTATCAGGGAATACGGTAAGTGTTGTCTTGGTAAAGGATCACGAAGGTCAGCAATATCCTGTCTATTATGTTAGCAAAAGTTTATTAGATGCTGAAACTAGATATTCTCATTTAGAAAAGTTGATATTGGCCTTAGTTATGGCATCGACAAAACTTAGACATTATTTTGAGACACATAGGATTCATGTTAAAACTAATTATCCTGTTAAAAACGTGTTATGGGTGATTTTCTGCTCATATATCTTGACTGATATTCTGACTTTGATTGTTATATTGTGACCAGGATACTGAATCAGGATATTGGTAACATCCTGGTAGATATCCTGGTAATAACTAATTAACCCACGTGCAGATTGAAAGGTGCAAGTCTCTAACGTTCAAGTGGAATTCTTCTCCTCAAGACTCGGGCAAATCAGTTAGATTATGGACGTTGAAGCCGGAAGACGTGGACTACAACGTTCACATATGGAATATTCGCTGAATCCCGGAATAATAGGAGAGTTAGTTGGTTTCTTTTACTATAAAAAGGATTGATCGGATTAGATTAGGGACACACAATCTCTCGTACACTCTTTTTCTCTAGCTGCAAACAATCACTACACACTTACACTTATATTCGAATTGCATTGTAACACTTAGTCGATCCGTATCATATCCTGCACTGTATCCTGACGTTTGAAGTAATAAAAAGAACAAGGCAGCTGCAATTGTCAGCTCCCGAGGTTTTGTGCCGGTGATCTAGATTGATCAAGGGCTTTCCTCGTACATCTCGTGTCACCTTTTACATTTTTGCTCATCGTTTGATCATAGATACAACTCAATATCCTGAGCCGTATCCTGAAAATTGTTTTTGCAAACAACTTAATTAACATATTTTTGAACACATTCTCTTAGCACACTACCTCACTTAACTAATTTGATCACTTAATTGCTTCAGTAATTTTTTACCAAAACAATTTGGCGCCCACCGTGGGGCAAGTGGTGCTATTTCTACTAAAAGCTTTTTGCAAAATCATTACTTGGTTTTCTATTTTTAAAACTTTTTGCTACACTGTTTTCAATGGCCTCGAGATCAAACATGAGCTCTTCCACCGTGTCTGCTACAACCTCTGCAATAATTGGTTCGGTGCTTCCACCACCTCCTCCGAGAACCCAAGCCTCTACACTGCCTCAGGATGTTATCCCCGCTCGCAACATTCAAGGATCTGCTTCTGTTTTGGCCTCTAATGAAGAAATTCTAAATTTGTTTGGTAGTGTACAGGAACAGATGAGGCAGCAGCAGGAGACCAACCAGATACTGATGAGAGAGATACAACTTTTGAAATCCAGCTCAAGCAGGCCTGCTGAGGATACTGTCACTCCCTTGCAACCCAGAGCTTTGAACTTCAGTTCTGCAGTATATACTGAAGATAACTGGGGGAATATTGTGCCTAGCCATTCCCAGAATCATACACCTGAGATACCCTCTTCAATCAGGGTGTCAACTGTGAGAAGCTCAGGATATGCTTTAGGATATGGCCAAAATCCTCAGACTGGTAACGTATCTAATAATAATAATACTTTTGCTACTAACGGTATTGGATCCTTGCACGATACAAGTATGACATCAGCATTTTCTAGGGAGCTTCAGAAATTAAAGGACATGATATCCAGTGTACCTGGGGTGGTCCAGCCAATTCCAGAAGTATCCCAAGACAGCCACAGGATATCCCGGTTCGCGTATCCCATTTGTGATGCTGAAATCCCAAAAAGATTTCAGACCCCCCAACATGAAGCTCTATGACGGAACTACGGATCCTAAAGAGCATATTGCCCAATATAGGGAAAGGATGGAAATCAACCCTATCCCTCCGGAACTCAAGGAATCATGCCTGTGCAAGGGGTTTGGTTCTACCTTAACAGGATCAGCCTTAAAATGGCTCTTAAACGTTCCTCCTCACTCAATTACTTCAATTGCTCATTTGGTTAATTTATTTAATAGTCAATTTTCTTGCAGCTGAAGTTTTGAGAAACTAACCAGTGATCTTTACAGGATATGTCACGGCCACCGTCATGGTTTTACCCGGTCCAGGAGCCACGGGACAGAAACCCGTGGTATTTATTATTTGAATTGACAGCGGAAGTTTAATAGGATCTTTTAAGACTTGAAAATGCCCAATTATTTTATTTCATAATGTGGGACAAACCCCGCAATTTACAATAGAGGAATTTCACGAGGAAATTCCCTGTTTTACAAAACATGTTTATTTATTGAGCCACCACTTCAAGCTTTATTAGTGCCCTGTAGCACTTTTCCTGGATTCACAGTAGGTCACCTGAAACATGTTTTAAAAATATTTTATCAGCGGGGAAATACTGGCGAGTCATTCAATTTGCTAAAATGACACATAGTTATAATTTACAGCATAAGAGCGATTACAATGGCTACCATCTTATTTTTATCTGGCGCCGTTTCACCTCCTGGTGACGATGGTCATACCACTATTGGGTCCTTTCACCCAAGTAGTGATGATTATCACTGTTAGGTTGATGAACCTAACCGTGACAAATTAGTAATGTGCACAATACCCCACTAGCCAGTGATTCAAGATAACCACGACTTAATCCCTGTAATTATAACTTTTGAAAATGATTGGAGTATTGTAAAACATTATTGATAAAAAGAGAATGACTCACATTGCAAATTTAGACGGGCATAGTTAGCCTACTGATTTAGCCTTGTTAACCTAATTTAAATAACAATGCACACGAACTAGGTCAGTAACTTAATACAACATTTACGATAACTCACGAGATTAAAACCCTCACGAAGAATGACAAAGTATAGCCCTGATTCGGGCAGCAATTAAACATCCATTGAATTGGTTTCAATCGATCAGACATTGAATCGTAGCAGTGATCGAGTTAATACCCTGTATCGTAGCAGCGTTTCTCTACGTAAAAGTGTGATTTTGAGCAGTAGAACTTTGTTTTTGAATGAAATTTTTGACACAGATGAATTGCTCATGCACCAGCCATTTATAGCAATTTTTCCAGTTTTACGCGGCCCGCGTAAGCCTTAACAGGCTTTTACGCGGCCCGCGAGAGCCACCTAGTCTACGACTAGGGCTTCCGTGTCATACCTAGGTGTGCCACGTGTGCGACATGTGGCCTGGCATGCCTATCTGGTCAATTATAAGTTGATGTAGCCCGCGTAAACTCCTCTTATGGTTTACGCGGCCTGCCTGAAACCCAGTTTTCTTGATTTCTTGGTTTTTCATGCACATCAGGGTTTTAGGGGTCCGGGTTTTCACTTACGGGTCGTTTTGGGACATTTTGGCAAGTCCTTACATCCTCCCCACCCTATTTAAAATCTCGTCCTTGAGATTTATTGAAATAAGTGAGGATACTTTCGCTTCATTTCCGATTCCAGCTCCCAGGTGTACTCAGGTCCTCTTTTTGAATCCCACTTGACCTTGACTGTGACAACTGTGCTCTGTAATCGATTTACAATATAATACAATGCTAATTGTTAATAAAACAATGTGTTTTGGTGTTATTATATGCGTATTTGTGATTGATGAATTTTACGATTTGATTCGATTCCAATTTCAAGCTTTAAATCGCTTTCTAGAAGTTACGCAAACTGGTGCGTAAACGCAATCAATTTAATGTGACAAACACTCCAGAATAGTTACATAGGCTTAACATACCTTAAATAACCTTTACATAACTTAGAAATAAGTTTTGGATGGTTTGGTGTGTTGAAAACAAGTCTATTCAATCGCAGGGACTAATTATGTCAAACAGTGAAACTTTGCCGATTCGTAAGGCAACGTACAGTCCGGAACTTGATCATAAGCTAAACATACCATAAATAACCTAAGCATAGCTTAGGATTAAGCTTTGATGGGTTCAGTGTGCGAAAACATGCTTATTTGATCTTATAGGGACTAAAAGTGTCAAAAACGATGTAAGTTTGCATTTACGCGCATATCTTATGTTCTGACCACATCTGGACATCCAAAATTTTTGTACACACTAAAATATTTTTATTTTAGTGATCGGCATGCAAAAATTCCACTCGTCACGTAATTTGGATCGTTTTTCGCGTTAGTTCGTGTTTCATCGTAATTAACCGAATAACGCAACCGTACGACCAAACGAACTGACACTCGAGATATTTTTGAGCATGTTTTAAGTTCCCTATACTTTAACTTCATTTTAGAGCTTTGAAATGGGGTTAACGGGGGCTTAAACGTATCAAAATTGCATCGGAAATCAAGTTTGGGACTTCAGGACTTAATCTGCTATTTTTGAAAGTTGCTGGTCTGCAAGGTCCTTACAGACCGTATGGACATATGCTTACGGTCCGTAAGCAGTCCCCAGCACATCAGAATTTCAGAAACTTCACAGCAGCTTCCCAGCTCATTCTTGAGGCCCTTGTACGAAATTTTCATGTTTTGGGGACCAAGTTAACACCTCCCCAAGGCTTCCTAGCTGCTCATAACACTTGGATGGTTAGGATTTATTGCTTCTTGGCCACACAAAAACTTGTCTTGATCTTGTTCATCATGCACAAGTATAAATAGCAACCCTCACTTCACTCTCAAACCACATTTGATCTGAGAATTCTCTAAGTTGTTGTGATTATTCACTATATACCTGAGAATACTTGGAATCAAATCTCTTTGGACCGTTTGTAAGTCCTCTTTCATTCTTTTATTTCTTTCCTAGCTTGAAAGTCAAACAGTGTTTGACTTTCAGCTTTGAGCACGAGTTGGTCAACGAGAAGTTCGTTTGAACTTCGCAACGTGAGCGTAATCATGATGGTTATAGTCCCTAGTGACTATACCTACTGATTACCACGTTGACTAGGCGTAGTGACGAGTCGTAGTTTCGGTCAAAATGCGCATTTAAGCGTATTTTGCAACCAAACTACTTTAGGATATCAAAACACGTTGTTTTGATATCAAAACCAGTTTTCTAACTTAAGTTAAGCATGTTCTAACATGCTTAGCTCGTCACATTTAGTTTAGTGCTTGTTTAGAGTCGTAAGTCAAGCGGTCTAAACCACCGCTTAGACTTTCGAACTCGACCCGTTTGGTCGATCATTAGGATCCGACCAAGCATGTTTAGTGACCATAGTTGCATAGGGAATAACCTTCCGAGGTTATACCTTATGGTCACCTAGTTTAAGTAGTTGTATGATAGGTAGTTTATATGCCTTAGGTAAATTACAAAAATACCCTTTTCATGCATAATTGGATTTTAAGCATATGTAACCTAAACATTTGTCACTTAACTGATTATGCAACTTAATTAAACATGTTTAGGCATATAAT